>JAQPZY010001617.1:267500-577500 GCA_029931535.1 Margaritifera margaritifera
CAACAAAACTGACACCATAGCAATAGCACGTCGTTGCCATCATATAAATGACATGGTAATTAATAAAGGCATTTCTTCAAACTGACCATTGAAAAACGAGTTGAATCAGGTTGATGGATTCTGTTTCACTCAGCATTTTACTTTTATCAATAAAACTTTTTTATGTGTTTTTTTTCTTCTCCCCAACTCAAGGTAACCCGTGAAGTTAACTTCATAGTATATGTGACACGGGTGTGCTCCAAGGGTCACAAATGGGTTACCAATCATGTACCAGAGTCATATAAATTCCATACATATCTATTCATGTATCGTCAATAAATAAGAGTTCGATGTTTGTAACAGCACCACGAAGCTAGCTGATCGCATTAGTTATTACTAGTTTAAAGAATTAATATTTATAATCTCTGTAAAGGCATATGATAAGTTCTCTAATGTTGTTTACACTAGAACCAGATCACGACGTCAAGTTTTGATACACTAGAGGTGATCAACTATGGACCTATTCATGTACATAAAATTCTTTGCGTTTACAGGTGAATTGTAACTCCCGTGTACAGCGACGCTTCAATACAGATTCGATATTCAATATTGATAATCTGCTATGACGACCATGCCCTTTTGAAACAAAATAAGTATTTCATAACACTACCTAAAAATTGCCAGGATTTAAAATTTCCTCAGATATGATTGATCAATACATAAGGGTGATCCAATAAAGTTTGCATGATATTTGTCATTGTGAACTGTAACGTTGAATACGGCGCGTTCAAGTCTCTTGCCCTTCTTGTGTACTGCACGATAACTCGATGATAAGTGAAACAAATAAACTGTGTGTTTGATGTCTGTTGGATTCTGATCCCGAGATATAAATAGGTCACGAATCATAAATAGGTCACCTTGAGAACACAGGAACGAATTCGTAATGAAAATTGGACACTTTCATCCCATTAATGATTTTTATAATAGTAATAAATAAAATGCATTATATCGGAATGGCAAGCAATACGTTCTTCTTTGGATTCTATTCTCAAAAGAGATCATGCTATAACTATTTGAAGTACCCCACAAGAATTCAATTTTTGTTCCACCGTTTGTTAAATAGCCATCCCGAAGGAAATAATAAGATTTTTTCATGGCACAGGCTGTCTTCCAAAGATATTTGAGGAATTGGTATCTGTAGCAATTTGAAAATTGAAGGTGTCTTAAATTAATTAGTACCTGTTTGTCGAGTTCTCTAAATTAAAGGGATGAAAAAGTCATTTGCAAAGAAGTACAGTATCAAAAGTATGCATTTTAATCTGTAAATGAGTGAAAATAGGAAAGGGGGAATATGATGCGTATTAACAGAATTAGTTTTCAGATTAATTTAATTAACATTTTTCAAAATTTTTGGTTTGCTAACAAAACTGTCAGAAATTGTCTGAGAATACTTGCAGAATAGTAACAAACAACTTTATTTCGCAGTGTCCGCATTTAGACAGTTTACAAGGGTCTGTTGACCATGTTGCGAATGGTCATAAAACAAAAGCCTGTATATAGTAAATTTATTGACAGTCATTTATAATAGCGGTTCCGTCAGGCGCAAGGCTGTAAAACACGACGAGTACAACATTATATCACACGGAAATGGTTTGATTCTATTTTCGAAATTATTTATGCGGGATCATGACCAGATACCGTTATCAATAATTATATTACTGAAGTCATCCAAAAGGTAAGCAGATCAGAAGTTGATATTATTTTATTTGAAGAGATCATTAACGCGATATTTATCCCTATATGTCTCTAACGTCAATGATCAATACAATCTTGACACGGAAATGGTTTGATTTTCATTTCCAAATAATGTCTACGGGAACATGACCAGATACCGTTATCCATAATTATATTATTGAAGTTATCTAAAAGGTTCTGTGAAGGAGCGAAAAAAGCAAAAATAGAATATGCCTTTTTGGTTTGCGAACAAAGGCATCGTTTTTAATTTCTTTAACTTATTTCATATAAACCGGGAATTAAGGTGTTTAGAAATTTAAAGCAAAACCTTGGATAAGGTCCGATGGTAGGATTCGAACCCGCACCCTTTCGGTCGCGAGTCCGGCACGCTAATTACTGAGCCACTGCGGCTCCCTGCCGATGCTAATAACTTCTCTGATAATAAGAAAACCACAACGGAACAAATTATTTCCAAGGTAAATGAAAATGTCATTTTACAGAAGAAGTGAGTACTGAAGAAAAGTGAGTTATGTGAACCTTGCGGAATTTAATATTGAGATAGATAAAGGCTCCAGGGCCCATACTGTGTGGCCTCACAGCTCATATATGTCTACGTTTAACCATCGAAAAATAATTTTCTGCAACATGGCCGACAAATATGGTGATACAAAGTGCGAACCCTTGAGACCGGTATCGAAGAGCAAACAATAGTCTTTATTTATGACTTTGCGGTCACTGTACCTAGAGAGATATTTAAAAAATACAGCATTATCAGATATCTGCGTCGGTAGCAGTTCATCTGCTTCTTATTTGTAATTAGCAAGAGTTTCGAAGCCTGCATACAACACTATTATGACTAGATTAGAAACTGATAATAAGTCAAATATTTGGAACTAAGTTTTATTTTTTCTATGCATTTCTGCTTGTAGTGCTTGATTTACTTCCATGAAAAACTGATGCCGGCTTTTTCTTAGAGTTGCACGACAAGATATTAAAGTCCATGGACTTCAGAAAAAAAGAAACCGAAAAATAAACAAACAAAAACAAATAAACCGCAGATATTGACTAATCTAATTTTGAAATGCGTCTAAATAATTCTTTTTGCACCTTTAATTGCCATTTATAACAACTGCCGCATAATTTATAATCAGACTACATATAACTGATCAGCATGTGCACAAACAGTATTTCCAATGTAGACACAACTGTACTACAAATTCGCTTTTCTTGTGCAAATAAATTAGGCCTCTATTTACAATTTTTCCACATTCACATTTAATTCTTTGTCGATTTTTATCTAGAATACTTTTATTTCCTCCACAGTAATACCATCTTAATCTCGTAGACTTTTTACACACTCCTTACATCTCTGGTATTTTGTATTTCGTTTTTCAAATTCCTGTATCAGTTTTTCATTGTTGCATCTGTAACATTTTATAACTGATTGAATCATTCTTTTGTATAGTTTAATTTAAGTCACTGCTTAACGCTAAATTAAAGTTCTAATAAAATTGCCTCTTCAAAATCTGTTTATATACATACTATAAAAGGTGTACTGGATTTTACTTCATCGATGCGGTGGGTTAATTTTGTGGGAATGTTTTGTGACTGAAGATTTTATCGACGTGTTAAAATTATTGCCTGCAAGGACAGTGTCTACATTACTGCCGCCTTATCAAGTTTTTGATGTGTAGCTTTTTGTTACTTACATGTGATGTTTTTGTATAACCTTTCTTTTCCCTCTACGCTTGTAATCAACACAAATTCGCATGCCGTGCATATTTTAAGGTCTAATGCGCTGTTTTATCCACATCTGTTGCATTCTAGAAATTCGTTATCTTATAAAAACTCAGAGTTTTCATGCTTGTTATTGCTGTTGTATATGCACTTTTCTTCAGTTCGTCTCTGATGGAGAGGTGTGTTTTTTGCACCAAGAAAAAGTTCTGGTTTAATGCATCACAATTTCAGATATACAGATTTTTATCCATAAACAGAGCTAACTGAAGGACTAATGAAAAACAGTTTTGTGCATGATATTAGAGAAAATGAAAAAGAGGAAGACGACGACGATGATGATGAAGGTTTGATACAGATCATCATTATCATCATCATTGTCATCATCATAATCGTCGTCTTCTTCTTCTTCTCTTCCTACAATGTGATATACACCACAATTTATAAGTCTTTTATAGCCTTCATAGTGTCTTATGGTGGATTGTAGGTTACTGGACTGATTGCCAATACTGACATAAACACATGTTTAAAGACGGTCAGTGCCAACCAGTGGTCTGTGAGGTACTAATGATAATTTGATAAATGTCCTTTTATATTCCAGTAAACATTTCACTAATGTCACTAGACAGATAGGCGACAATTTCGCCACCTACAAGGTGTTGAAAGGCAGACGTCAGGTAAGAAACGGACGAGGAATGTGAGAACAAACTCCTCCATCGGAGATCTAACCCCTGTGTTGTGTATTGGTGGATATTCATTGAACAAAAGAGCTATTACCAATGGGAGCATCGCAAACGGCGTCGCCCTCTGCAATTTGCACGGGGATGTCGTACACAGTTTGGAGAAGATATGTATTCAAGGACGTCAACTCTTCGAAATGATGATGCGGAATGTTTGAAATCCAACCCATTCAAGGTTTCATCTACCATAGTTAATATATTTGGCTGAAATGCAATATTCCTAAGTAAAGTTATGACGTTATGATAATAAATATGTGATATTTTATGCAGGGTTTTAGTTATTTTTATATATTTCCAACTACCCTGACGTCTTCCTTATGTTCTGCAATCCGCTATGTTAAAGCTGTGACGTCATCCTAACCGACCGTATAAGTCCTAATACGAGCATAAACACGCAAATTAAGGAAATTAAAATCTCTTTTTCTATATCAACATCATCCCCCGACACTCTGAGGAAGAAGATGAATGTTCATAATGATCCAACTGCTATTTTTGCACGAATATCACGTTGTTACGAATCACAACAGATTCAAGTTTTAGGATAACGTTGTTTCAGTCCATTAAATTGGTTTGTAAATAGGATAGTTTCCGTCAACAGGCATTCTATTAAAATGGTTTGTAAATAGGATTGTTTCCGTCGATAGGCATTCCATTAAAATGGTTTGTAAATAGGATTGTTTCCGTCGATAGGCATTCCATTAAAATGGTTTGTAAATAGGATAGTTTCCGTCAACAGGCATTCTATTAAAATGGTTTGTAAATAGGATTGTTTCCGTCGATAGGCATTCCATTAAAATGGTTTGTAAATAGGGTTGTTTCCGTCAATAAGAATTCCATTAAAATAGTTTGTAAATAAGGTTGTTTCCGTCCATATGCATTCCAATAAAATGGTTTGTAAATAGGATTGTTTCCGTCAATAAGCATTCCATTAAAATAGCTTGTAAATAAGGTTATTTCCGTCAATAGGCATTCCAATAAAATGGTTTGTAAATAAGGTTGTTTCCGTCCATATGCATTCCAATAAAATGGTTTGTAAATAGGATTGTTTCCGTCAATAAGCATTCCATTAAAATAGCTTGTAAATAAGGTTATTTCCGTCAATAGGCATTCCAATAAAATGGTTTGTAAATAAAGTTGTTTCAGACAAGAGGCCTTCTTAGGTTTAAGTCTCCATCCAGAATCACAACTTCTCGAAAATACAAGTTTCGAAAAGTCGGCTAAACGAACGAATAATGTTATAACAATTGTTTCCGATATATAAATACTAAAAAAGTTCTTCAGTTTTCGAACAATTAGATTATTTGGGTCATTATGAGTCAAATTGTTCTGTATCGTCTTATACATACATTTTCATCTCAAACACGAGAAGAAATTGACATGTGCCCGACATTTACTATAAAATATTATTATTGGAGCACCTAAACATCGTTTGCACATACATTATTACAGCCATCCTTACTGCAAACCCCGTGAATTCCGTGGAGGCCAACTTAAATTTAAATGAAATCAATGGATGTAACTTCAATGGATCAAACTGGTATGTAATACTGTCCACGCACGATTAACTTTTCAGTCGCAATTAATTCATGCTCAACAACTCTTGTCTTAATGAAGCTTTATTCTAGAGACTATTGTCTGTTCAATTCGTGTCGATGAATATATGAAGAACATACTGAATCCAGGATTATTACTATAAAGATACAAAGAATGCGATCAGAATTTCCGTAAAAGATTCTAATCACGATTGACTGACCTCTTGTATTCAGTACAGAGACAGGTGAACGGTGATAATTAGTATAAACGCCAGTTACTGGATACATGCTATGCCCCGCCACGGTTGTGAGAGATCACAGAGCAAATGCCAGAGTGTACTTGGCTGAAGATCTGAAGAAACTGGTGTATTTCGGTACAAGTCTCAGATGTTGCTATCACAAAAATCATTGCAAGATCGCATTAGGCATAGGACAATATTTTGATACAGTCACGTGAATTGTGTCTTATTCTTTATGATGTAAAATGCATATCAACGGCATTAGACTTAAGATACCGTACCAACAATTTCACTTTGAGTTTTAGTTTTTCATATCTCTTGCCTGTCGAAAGTGAGAGAAAAAGTTGACCTTTGTAAATGTGTCAATCTTTGAAAATGTACCGTTTTTCCTTCAATCAAAAGTCTCTCTTCGCGGTAAAAAAAAAAGGCAAAGGTACATCTGTAATCCAACATAATCTAACATATCTTTGCAACAAGAGTGTGTGTTAAAAGTCCTTAAATGAATAACAAGATTATTATTTTTAAAACATTTTGAAACAGTTCTGAGAACTTTTCAAACATTGATAAGATATCTTTTATCGCAGATTAACAAAATACGATGCTTGAATGCTTTAATCCACTGTTAATCTTGCAGTACGTCGTTTTCTCATCAATAATTGATTTTCGGTACCATATATTTGAATTCTGATACTCAAACAGGAGACAAAAAAGTGGGCGACAAAAGTGATAATTATCCTCGCTAAAAGTTAAGCTACATAGCTCACTCAGAACTTAGAGAGCAATGAAGGAAGATATAATCCAAACGCTATCAATAAATTCGGAAAACAAATAATAATAACTGAACTATTTCAGCTACGATTCTACGAGTGTTATCTTTTTGTTTCTTTATTTGTGTCTGTTTGTTTGTCTTATTTTAAAAAAGGTGCTTGATTGTTCAAAATATGCATGCTTTTATTTGGTCCATGTTACATTCCAGAAACGTTAAGCATGAAGCATGTAACTTAAGTCTGGAGTTAGAATCCCATATACTCTATCGCAATACCGTCATCCCCTATACCATGAAATTTCCGATATGGTTCATTGGTATCATAAAAGGGCATATGGATGTAAAATGGGTGAGGGAATATATAGTCTAGACTACATGAGAAGCAATTAATTTCTAGCTTTAACTGTCCATTGAGGAGGAATTTATTTCTCATCGATTTTTGGGCAATTATTTCGCAAACTTTCTTGACATTTAGTCCAAGTTGAGACACCTTCACACACATCTGTATGAGATATATTTCAAACACAATTTCAATGAGAAAGACTAATGAAGTTTGCAGAGAACAAATTATTACTTTTTGCCCCAAACTTTCAGTTACCAGGTATAATTGTAAGAATAATTGTACAAATAGGTTATGTGTGTAAAAAAAAACAAAAAAACAGGTCCTTGCTTCTGTAAGACTATCCAAAAGAAACAATCTAGTTTCTATCTAACTATTTAAAGCAACTCAAAATATGTCATTGTCTCAATTTGTCTTTGTTAGCTTTTATTGGACAAACATATGAAATCTTTCTTTTATCTCTCTTTTGCTAACTTACAAAAGTTACCAATTATTTTTACGCATTAAATTAAAAAATAAAAAACACACAAGTGTTCCACATTATTTGTACACGTATTTTCATATGGCTGGAACCTAAGACTGGTTTTAACAAACTCTAACAAGAGTCCATAGAAGGGACTGACGCTCTACTGGGATAAAAGAATTTCCAAGAATTCAAGATAAGACCATTTCTTCCTTTCAACTGCTGAGTGCTGAAACTATATCTGATATTCTTCAGCGATAACAAGATTTTCAAATTAGCCACTGTGGTGGACATATTAGATGTCAGATTTGCACCGTTTTCATTTGGGACAAAGTAGACATCATAAGAAGTCTTTTGGCGAAAACCCCATTCAGGGGAAGTAGTGACAACAAGATTTTAAAGACAGCCGTCGTGGCAGCCATGTTGGATGCACGACTGGCACCATTTTCTTACAGGACCAACTAGATATCACAAGAAGTCTATTAGTAAAAAAAAACCTATGTTGATATAGCCATCCATTTTGAAGGAGTAGAGATAACAATATTTTCAAGTTAGCCACCATGGTAGCCATAGTGAAGGTCAGATATTTTCATTTAAAACCAGCTCGACACCATAAGAACTCTTCTGATGAAAACTCACATGCCAAAATCACTTTCCATTTAGTACGTGTTGCGAAAACAATATTTTCAAGATGGCCCCATATTGGACGTCCGATTAGCACCACTTAATTTAGGATCAACAAAACATTATAAGAAGTCTTTTAGTAAAACAAACCCATGTTGATATGACCATTCATTCAGGAAAAGTGGTGATATCAAGATTTTCAAGTTGGTCACTATGACAGCCATATTAGACATCAGATCGGCGCCATTTTCATTTAAAACTAAATGGACATCATAAAAAGTCTTCCGGTGAAACCACCATGTCAATATGACTTTCCATTCAGGAGGAGTTGTGCTAACAAACTTTTCAAGATGGCCGCTGTGGCGGCCATATTGGACCTCAGATCGGCACCATTTACATTCTGGAATAACTAAACATCATAAAAAGTATTTTAGTAAAAACCTCATGTTGATACGACCACCCAATCAGGAGGAGTAGCGATAACAAGATTTTCCAGATGGCTTTTGGTTAAAATCCTACGTCAATATGACTTTCTATTCCAGAGGAGATGTGGTGACAATATTTTCAGGATGGCTGTCGTGGCGGCCATATTAGACGTCCGATCAGCAGCATGTTTATTTAGGACCAATCAGATATTATGAGAAGTCTTTCAGTGAAACGCCATGTTGATATAACCATCCATTCAATAGAAGTAGCGTTAACAAGATTTACAAATTGACCGGAGTGGTGGCCATATTGGATGTCCGAGCTGCACAATTTTCATTTAGGACCAACTAGACCATTGTATGAATGTGAGTAAAGTTTCCTCCAAGTAGTTTAGGAGGAGTAGCGATAACAAACGTGCGCTAACGGACGGACGATGACAGACGAAAGACCATCCCATACACTTTTTTTGTCTATGACCAGTTGAGCTAATAAATTAAAAACCGGTATTCTTTACCAAAATATCCATACCTGACAATCCCGTCTGCTGTTCAAGGGACAATAGCAATAGCTAGAAATGTGGGCAACCATACTGGTACTGACCCTTATTACGACAGCTATCTGAATGATGCAAAAACATCCGTGTAACGTCAAATCGTTGTCACGGTTAATATTCATCTGTTAACCCCTTATAGGTCTCCACATCAGACCCTTCTTCCCTGAACATCAAGCTATCCTTACACGAAAAACTTGCTCTAAAAATTGCTAATGCAATTACAAAGTCTTTGTAAATAATATTTTCTAGCAAGAAGACAGTGCTGAATCCCACGCTGACAAAATAGAGACTTGTAAGAGTTCCCACATCGCATGGGATTTTCCGTGACATAAATTATTTAGACTGAACCGATTTCCCAAAGGTCATTTAGACACTGAGAAAACCAAGTGTAATGCATTAGCTCTTCGTTCTGCTCCCAGTATGCTTACGATCATTTATGTATGGTTGTTAAATTCTTCGAGCTTCATCTAAAGAATATAAATAAGATTTATTACTTTAGTCCATAAATTATGAAGAAACTGGAGTCTCCTTCTGGAACACTGGCGCAAGACATTTCAGCAAATTTGGGCAACAAAGTGGGACATATGCCAATTTAGAACTAATTTTGTTTTCTTTTATTGATACATATTTGACAAACATTCATGATTTGGGTTTGAACTTGTTTTGTATGTTTTAACACAAATCAAAGAATGAATTTATTAGTTGATGAACAATTTATGTACAATTAGAATAATGCTTTGATAGTAAGTAATGAATCGACAAAAGCCGTAAACATCCTTTCTTATGTGGAAATCAAGTATGTATATTTTGCATTGACGAAAATAACTTTTTCAGCATTGTTGCCTTTACCAGATTCCAATTTTATCATTGATCAAACTAGTATGTACTTTTTACAAATCCAAATTTAACCCTGCCAAGCATCAGTGTCAGACAGATAAATCGGGCACGGATGAACAGACAAACAAGATATCATCAGCTACGCACTTAATGAAGGGTAAGGCAAAACTTGGCAAGTGTATCACTACTGTAGAATGAAGAAATCATCTCAAATCAAGCGGTGTGTCTGATAGCACTCTGTCATCCGAAAAGAGAGGAGTACGTCTGCCAACATCCGCTTTACCCATCATTCCAAAGTCTGATTACTCCCTTAAATTAAATATGACTATTTACCACTCCAACTACATAACTGTTTTGTGCCGAGTCGGCAAAAAGAACAAGTTTGATATGCAGGCCATAGGCCATCAGGCTGAGACGTATTCATGGGTCCAGGGCCTGATTAAGACCTTTAGAGGCCCTAAGCATTGAGGCCTTTAAGATTTTTAGAGACCTCCCCCACCCCACATATGTAATTCAAAATGAAAACAATACTAAACCGTAATTTCTCTCTTTTTTTTTTTTTCGTGCCCCTGCTTTGCTGGTGCCCTAAGCACGTGCGTAGTCTGCCTATTGGGTAATCCAGCACTGCATAGGCCATATGGAAGAAATCCCCCCCCACCCTTCAGAACAAAATACGAATGCGGTTTTGTATTTATTACACACACCCTCCTCCACCCTTTTTAAATATTTTAGCTTCATATTGTGAATGAAATTCAAAACGAATTGGGATTTACAAAATGTGGATTCTGTGATTCTAAAATCATGGACTCAGAGAAAAAACCTACAGAGTTCCATTCTTGGTGTGTGACACGGAATTATGGATTGAACATCTCTGTATCGAACTCCTGGTCAACCATGTAAGATTTAATGGGTATGTAATAATGAATGGGTTTTACTGGATATGTGCATATAAACAAAATATGTGTTCGGCATGAGAGAGATCATACTGTAATCAAACGTTTCTTGCAGTAACATTTAGTATCAGTTGCATTGTTAAGGATGATCGCTTGTAGAATCTTAGAGTATTCAGCTTTTTTACAATTTATATTTTTACATAGCTAAGGGTCCAGGTAATCCAAAATGGCTGAACAATGTATCAGTTAGTGTGCATTCTCGTGCGCTACTCCTTGTTGAATATCTATCCCAAAAGTAAGTTTCATTACGTAGAAAAATATGGGGAAAAGTACCCTGTCACTAATTGCTTATACAAAAAATAGCTGAATCAGTATTTAAAAATTCATAAAAATTGTCAAAGGTTGAGACCATACACTCCTCTTATCAAATGCAAAAAGAGAAGGATATGTTTGTGAGTGATTTCGTGTTCTTCAATATGACACAATTGTTGAGATTACACCGGTTTCCGCAATAGAATGCCTGCGCAGCCGAATTACGGCAGGTCGTAAATCGTTAAAGATTTTCAAACTTTCCGTATACATTTCATTGAATTTTTCATTTTTTTATTTATAAAAAAAAAAAACAGAAGTTCATAGCGCGACGATACACTAAGGTACAAATTCACGTCATATTGATGACGTTATATTTTACTTTAAGCTTAACCGTAAACTAGTGGATTTTCCAACAATTATGTTACTACTGATATTTTCTGTGCGAATATACACAAAACACAGCAGAACATAAACGGTAAACAGCTGTCATTATCGCGCGGGATACAGTAAGAAACTTGATACTTCAATCTGTGTTCTATATATTGTTTGCCAATACGTTTGAACATAAAATAAACAGAAAATGTGCTTGTTCTGAGTTAATAACGGATATATTTTATCTCGTGGGTGAAAAACTTAACTAGTTTCACCCACTCGATGAAATATATCCGTCATTTACTCGATCCAAGCAAATATCCTTTATGTAGTGATCACGTCATTTACTCGATCCAAGCAAATCTCCTTTATGTAGTGATCACGTCATTTCGAGATGCTCAAGAGGCACTTTACAAAAAAAGTGGGTTTGCTTAAAGACGGAAAGTAGAAAAGAAGATAATTGTCTTGAAAGAGAAAGAATTTAAAGCAATGTATACGTGAATACCCTACAAAATAAACTATAGTATGTATACAGTCCAAGAAGGTGAACATGTGAAATTTTTTGTAACGGATATTGATGTGAGCAATTTAATAATATGCTAGCTAATTAATTGTTGACTCTGTTCTATCGGTTCTTTGATACTGCCTGCCAGATCTCCACGTTCCATTTCCTACCGAAATAAACATCCTCACAAGGAGCATCGCCTTATTTCTAGCTTCTAAGGTAATATGCACGAGATATCGAATACTGTGAGTCTTTATGAAAGAAATTGTCATAGACTCGATATATATATATATATATATATATATATATATATATATAGAGAGAGAGAGAGAGAGAGAGAGAGAGAGAGAGAGAGAGAGAGAGAGAGAAGAGATGAAATACTTAACCAAGGAATTTACAATTTTCTGGCCTACACCTATAAATGTCAATATCGTGGAACATTAGCAAAGATATCGTAGAATGTTGTTTACCATAGGTTGCAGGGTTCACGATACCAGGAAAAGTGGGCGAAACAGTCGCCCTCTTCAGTGAAATTCCGCTTCAACACGTCAGAAAAGCGAAGCTGACTTCGCATTGCCATGAAGAGGCACCTACCTTCAACCTTCCATTTCCACATTGACAATCTGTCCGAAAAAGCAAATATTGCGTCGAAGTTTAGTTACAAAACCCATGTTTATAGTTGTAAACAATAGAAACACGCTTTAAAATCAATCTTTTTGCTAATTTAGTTGTTTCAGGTGCTGTCATGGATGCATCAAGTTACGATTTTACCGCCAACCATACAATGCGAAACTCTATGAAGTTAGTAAAATCCCAAGCTTTCTCAAGTCCTAAAACCAAATTATGTATGGTTAATGAAGTTTTGAGACTAAAATTATGAATGAATGAATTAATTTATCTAATATTTCACTTGAAAATGTAGTGGAATGAGATGATTTGCCTTCAAGGAGTATTAGTCCCCAATTTTCACGAACAGTTACCTACCTTTGAGGATGCCGTTTAACCAGTTGTTTACAAACTTATTTTCCTACTTCAAAAAGTGACCTCTATCTCACTTCTCCCTATTTTCCCATCAATTCGCTCTATTATGATTAAAATTAGAATTCACTTCGCCCTAAATTGTAGTCCATCGTGACCGCTGGATGTGTATTTTAATGCTGTTGAGGGTCATACGTAAACATACAGCTATTACCAGTTGCAGGTTAATCATGAACTGAACATTAAGTATTATCATATTGTCACCCATCCTCTCTTAGGATTCAGCGATAATACTTTCTAATACTTTCCATTCTGTTTGGTGTATATTTGTAACTTACAATAATAACTTCTGTGTACCTTGATTTCCGTCAGAGCAATCCGGAGTGACTGTGTATTTAGATGAGTGTTGATTACTGGGTCACTAGCGAGTATTCCTGCTTCGCATGAAAACCTATATTCACAATTATTTTTCATGGGGTGGTGGTGCTGGAGGGGGGGGGGGCAATGCTTAGACGAGAGGGTATGGAGGCTGGTGCGTACTGACCAGGCGATGGGCGCCGTAAATCGCTGACTCTGGTTCGATACAGTAGGAGACTAATTATTATTCTGTAATCTTTATGATAAACTGGTCCGTTTGTTTATCAGAATGTCATTGCAATTAATATATTCATATGAATATTTCATGTAACGGGTGCTTTCACTTGTCAAAACGTCACCAGGTGACCACGATCGGTTATTAATATTTTAATAAAGAGTTAACCGACTACTTTTAAGTGCTAATAACTGAGTAGCAACTAGCTGAAAGTAACGCAAAGATAAATGGCGGCCAGGGTAGTTTGTAATTTTAGCACGTAAATTCGTCTTTTTTTAACATTTTTTAAATGAATAAAATGCACACAAAAATCTAAGAGTGAAAGCTCCTCCTCAGTCAGTAAACTGTATCAAACTTGCAATGAGAGCATGGACAGTGCAAATTTTATTTTGTCAAATCTGAATCGGGACACTGGGAAAGTTTTGCCAAGTCAAGAGCACTCAGTGTAGACTCTAATGTCTTTCAATATTACCATGTCTACAAAGAGATAATTCTTAGATGAGCTTTTATATGCAGTGTTCATATTTGTGTGTGTATGCAGTGTTCATGTGGTGTGTGTGTGAGTGTGTGTGGAGAGAGAGAGAGAGAGAGAGAGAGAGAGAGAGAGAGAGAGAGAGAGAGAGAGAGAGAGAGAGAGAGAGAGAGAGAGACGTGGGGAGCGCTTGTAGCTGCACGGCTTACTAACTCAAAAATCAGCTTCGTAAACATGTACACCATACTGAGTTTGAAAACAACTAGACAAGGCTGACCTTCATTCCCGTATATCCAGTTTTCTCGACAATTTACCTGATGCAGTGAAACGCACAAACAAAACTGTTTTCAAGAAGATGCAACCATTCATTGTTTGCATCTACACGTCCCTTGTTTTCGATCAATACGAACAGCAAATCGATTACGATACAGGGGTGGCAAGGGTTATGTTTCACTTGAAGTGTATCAAAAAATATGATCATTAGTGACTACGGAAGAAAACAAATAAATATTTTTAAAAATAATAATTTTCCTCCTTCCGAAGGTAGAACTAAACAGTTTCGTATGATTGGCCATGTGGAAAACTTTTATTACTTGAGATACCCCACAGTTTCTCCATCATTTTTAAAAAAGATTTTATGAATGCTGTCCGCCTATGGAGGGACTTGTGAAAAATCAGTTTTGTGCAGAACAACTGTGTGCCATTTGGGCTTGAGATTCAGTTCAAGTTCACAGTGGTCACTGGTGACTGTCTAATTAGGACTAACTTTCCATGTGCACCTGATTTTTTCCTTCAGGAAAATCGATCGGCGTACTGTATTTGCATTTTACAGTATTGTATGTCGACCAGTGGCGTACTAAGGGTAAATGGCACCCGCGGCGACGATGATGGCCCAAAGGGCCAGAATACGAGCCCCGAATTTTTATTTAGCTGTTTTGGCGCCATAAGACCTCTGGCGCCCGGGGCAACCCCCCCCCCCCCCCCCCCCCCCCGTTAGTACGCTACAGATGTCGACTAAACTTACTCGTCAAATTCAAATGTAAAAACATCAACATGCATTGGTATAACGTGCCAAAAAATACAACTCCAACATGTTACTAGCACACAATATTTCATTAGTGCAAATTTTGCATGAAATCTAGTACCTTCAAAAAGTATACATTTTGAAAGAATGGTAACAGTATCACGTGTTCAACATTGTAACAGTGAATAATGTGCTCGCAAAATGTATTTTATTCGCGGTAGACGTAAAAATAAAAACATCAGCAATCAATCGTTCTGTCACATTTTAATCAATTATAACAGTGATGATCTCTCTCTCTCTCTCTCTCTCTCTCTCTCTCTCTCTCTCTCTCTCTCTCTCTCTCTCTCTCTCTCTCTCCGCATGAATTCCCAATATGTGGAATTAAACATTGACAGACGATGAAAGGAAGTCCTGTCCACACTCCAGGGAAAGTTGTGAGCACTTGGCTTCAATTAGCTTACAGCGGTCATTGATTATGCGGGATAAAAACTCGCTGCTGCTATTAACAGCCAAGCAAGAAAACGAAACTCAATTGAAAATTAACTATAATTTCTCATGATGGATGTATTCATCATATAGCTTAACCCATCAAACCGGTACTGATGAGCAGGAACAGTCAGTTATTAAGAGATCTAAGAACACTTCTACTTAAAAGCTGTGAAAAGTCTGAACAAGTCACTACAGTTGCATAGTTAATCTCCTTTGAAACTATTTTATTTTCTTTGGTTTTATTTTAGTTAGACTTTTACCATAGCAACAATACACATGATACAAAATAATGTCTTTATCATTTACTGTAAAACAGTCATGTTTATTGAAACCAGCAGTGGCTAATTCCACTATGGTGTTGTAATGTTGGCATTCAATAATTCCAAAAGTAGATGCGGTTAAGTACGTTTTGTACCGATTGAACGCTAGAAAACTAACATTGACTTTATGTTGCGTCTATCTTCTCTGCATACCTAACTTAACCTTATCTGCAATCTCAACATCGATAACAGAAACATTTACCACTCGAATACTTTACGTAACTAAACTCACTCGCTCAGTCCCTCTGTAATACATTCACAGAGCTATGGCTGAGGGCGTCGGAACCTCGAAATTACCGTTAACTCGAAACGAAACATTGGGCAGCGCTTACACTTTTCAAAGTTCTACTGTGTGTGTATATATATATATATATATATATATATATATATATATATATATATATATATATATATATATATATATATATATATATATTAAAACGCTTGCGTACAATGTGTATATTGACCAATTTCTACAACATTTTTTAATTTTGTGAAAATGTTCTCTTTGGTTTCAAAAATATAATACTTCCTATTTTCTTTTAAGTCACATCACTCGGAGTAACT
The DNA here is from genome assembly GCA_029931535.1 of Margaritifera margaritifera. Taxonomy (NCBI): domain Eukaryota; kingdom Metazoa; phylum Mollusca; class Bivalvia; order Unionida; family Margaritiferidae; genus Margaritifera; species Margaritifera margaritifera. The sequence goes on from JAQPZY010001617.1 coordinate 283,992, forward strand.
TAATATAAACGTTTGCATTGAGTATTTGCTAATCGATAGCAGTATTCAAATGTGAAGAATCCTTGTAAATTTGCATTTTTCTATTAACGGATGATGCGCTTGAACTGTGACATCAGCCTGTTAGAAAATAACACAATTTGATCCGACGGATACAGTTCACTGAAACTTCAAAGGGACGCGCGAAATCGAACCAGTACGAAAACATCAGGAGCATGCCGCAACGTACCATCATCGTACAACTTTGCAAACGATTAAATAAATCGCAAATAAAAACAAGCTGCCTGAGGTAGTTACAAAAAAGCTGACCGTAATTGTAAGCTCGTAGTACAAGTTGCACAAGCGATGACTGTCATCTGATGATAGAGATGACTGTCATCTGATGATAGGGATGACTGTCATCTGATGATAGGGATGACTGTCATCTGATGATAGGGATGACTGTCATCTGATGATAGAGACGACTGTCATCTGATGATAGGGATGACTGTCATCTGATGATAGAGATGACTGTCATCTGATGATAGGGATGACTGTCATCTGATGATAGAGATGACTGTCATCTGATGATAGGGATGACTGTCATCTGATGATAGAGACGACTGTCATCTGATGATAGGGATGACTGTCATCTGATGATAGAGATGAATGTCATCTGATGATAGGGATGACTCATCTGATGATAGAGATGACTGCCATCTGATGATAGAGATGACTGTCACCTGATGATAACGAATGTAGTGAAGACCCACGTTAGTGAAGTCGAAGACAAATGAAGACCATTACATTATTCAACATGTAAATTTATCAAGATCTGGATCCTGGATACAGAAATGTCAGAATCCTGACAAACGAAACAACAAAAAAAAAAAGTCGAATTGGAAGATTGATCTAGAGGTCACGAGATAGCTTGGTTGCATAACGCCATGTTTGGAAGATCATAGTAAAATTTGGTTGCCCAGAGAAATTCATCGTAATTGTTCGGCAATTCCATGAGGGCATGCTCGCTCTTTTTCGTGGACGACGGCGAGTCTAAGCAATTCCCAGTCACCAATGAAGTCAAGCAAGGCTGTGTGTTGGCCCCAACCCTCTTCAGTATGATGTTCTGTGCCATGCTCACTGATGCCTTCTGTGACTATGACACTGGGATCGACATCAGATACCGGACTGACGGCAAGCTCTTCAATCTGAGGAGACTACAGGCAAAGACGAAGCTACAGGAAGTGACTGTTCGTGATCTCCTATTTTGCTGACGACTGTTCCCGGAATGCCAGACCTGAGTCTGACATGCAACAGACTATGCATCACTTCTCTTCAGCTTGTGACAATTTCGGTTTCACAATCAGGATCAAGAAGACAGAGGTGATGCACCAAGCTGCACCAGGAAAGCCTTATGTAGACCCTACCATCACGGAAAATGGCCAAACCCTCCTGGCAGTGGTCAAGTTCACCTATCTCGGCAGTACACTGTCAAGTGCAGTCCACATCGATGATAAAACCAACACCAGAATTGCTAAAGCAAGTGTGGGCTTTGGCAGACTATGCGCAAATGTGTGGGAGCGCTGAGGCATCAGTCTACAAACAAAACTGAAGGTCTACAAAGCCATTGTATTGCCGACCCAGCTGTATGCATGGTGGACGGTGTACAGAATTGTGTTTACTTTTTTCACCTAAAGTTTTCACAACTATCATCATCATCATCATTTAAATTAGAAAAACTGTGTAATAAAATGGTTCTGTCTTTGCATTCAAGGAGATAGAGCCAGGTATATAAAAAAAATTTCATAAATCATGTAGCCCATTCAAAGAGTATTTGGTTTGGGTTAGTTGCTTTACGGCACAGCAACACAAGTAGGTTATTTAGTGTCGAGGCAATGGGAGTAAACTGGCTTGCCCAAGGACACATCACGGTAGCTGACCCAGGCTGGCCCGATGATAGGATTCAAACCCGCACCCTTTCGGTCGTGAGTCCGTCACGCTAACCAGTGAGCCGCTGGCTCTTCCATTCAAAGAGTAAACATCAATTACGTTTCTGTAGTTACATCAGGCATCTAACAGAAAAAATATTTTGTTTGATTTTTCATTCTGATGCTGAGTTATACGGAGTATTTTTTGTAGATTTCAGTCTTATCAATACTCACCAATAGACATGTGTGATGTACACGCAGAAAACAATTTCTTAAAATGCACGAACGCTTGACCTGATTGAGATTACAGCGTCTGGATATATTTTAATCTCCATTTGTTTTTCATGTTTTGGTAACGAGCACTTGTCTTCTAAATTATCAACGGTGGCATTCAGACGGTAATGACGTAATGTGTTTTAAATATGAAATCACCTTTACTATGATATATTTCTCAGATCCAACATGACTGTGGTAAGGTAACACATCACTGTTTGACCATTGTAAAAGGAGTATCAACTGACGAATATAGCGGTGCATTATCTCTTGCTGTAGATAAAAATAGTACGTCTTTAGCTTAAAATGTATGCGTGATTATAGTTCAGGTAATGCCACAAACAGATTGTAGCAGGCAGGTAGGTGGGGTGGACAAAACATAAGTGTATTTCGTCATCTGATATTTAGCACCATACGACGGTGGCTATTATCTATTGGATATGTGGAATTTATTAAACTCCTTGGATCACATAATTTTTTCTTGCCATTGGTCTCCAAGCATGAAATCATTTGAATCGTTTAAGATCTTCTATATCGTGATTACTCTATCGATATATCGATAGAACATTGTTATGTATGATGTTTATATACTTAACTTTTGTCTATGATTGTAAGTTGTATGGTCTTTTGAAAATACAAACTTAACTTTTGTCCAGTTGTTTACATAGTATTTTCAAGGCATTTCGTTATTAGAATTTTGTGACATATGTCAGGTAGGCCAGTATTTTTCCATTAGAATTACTCATATTGTGATTTGACATAGGTCATGTAGGCATGTGTATTTATATACAGATTTTGGTAAACAAATTCATTCCTGATATAGAATTCCGGTTCTAAAAGAACAGTCTGTAAGGAATCTTATATTTACCTAATACAACTCTCAATATAGTATAAAACATGGCATCCTACAATTATGTCGAGAAGCAAGTAACATCAGTACCCGACCCTGGCAAAGGCCATACCCGACCCGTCCAACCATCGTCCCATAGCACTAGCAAGTTGTATTTGCAAAACAATGGAGCGAATGGTAAATGCCACACTCCCTTGGTATCTTGAACCTAACAAATTACTCTCAGACTTTCAATGTGAATTTAGGCACCAGAAAAGTACAACTGACCATCTAGTCAGACTCAACACATTTATTAGAGAAGCTTTCATAAAGAAAGAACATACTGTAGCCATCTTTTTTACTTCTAGAAAACTTATGATACCACATGGAAGTACGGCATAATGAATGACCTATTCGATCTAGGTCTCATGGGCCGCTTATCTAACTTTATACATAACTTTTTGAAAGATTGAAACTTCAGAGTTGCTTGAAAGATTGAAACTTCAGAGTTGCGGTAGATTCCACCCTTTCTAAAAGCTATCCTTAGGAGATGGGTGTACATCAGGGCAGCATATTGTCAGTCACCCTTTTCAACATCAAAATTAGCAGCATTGTAAGATGTCTAAATCCAGGAATTAACTGTTCATTGAACTACATTGAAACCTCTCGAAAAACAATTTCGTCATCTTTTGGTTCTTTCTACACTGAAAGCCATGCAAAACCTTAAATTTGACAATTCCTTAATATTCCAAATCTTAAAGAAAGGTGGTTTGCTCATAAAATCTGAATAACGATATAGATCCAGAGCTGCCCTGTATTCACCCATTCTTAAACGGCTGCCCTGTAATCATCCATTCTTAAACGGCTGCCCTGTAATCATCCATTCTTAAACGGCTGCTCTGTAGTCACCCATTCTTAAACGGCTGCCCTGTAGTCACCCATTCTTAAACGGCTGCCCTGTAGTCACACATTCTTAAACAGCTGCCCTGTAGTCACCCAATATTAAACGGCTGCCCTGTAGTCGTCCATTCTTAAACGGCTGCCCTGTAGTCACCCATTCTTAAATGGCTACCCTGTAGTCACCCATTCTTAAACGGTTGCCCTGTAGTCATCCATTCTTAAACGGAAGATTCAATATAGTGATTTTAATTATTATATAAATCGGCATGTTCTATTTACTTGGGGTGCTTTTGTGTCGCTCGCGGTTAGAACACATTTATCTGACCTATGCATGCCTCTTGACAGGAGAAACTCGACCAGTGTGTTGGCAGTCCACTGACAGTAGAACACATCGAATGTATCGACTTCCACCCATAAAAGAATATGGTTTGTATTTTTTTTTAAAATTACCCTATATTTTAAGGATTGTATATTATTTTACCTTATCTTTTATTGTATATACTTTTAAATGCGCATGCTTGGGTGACAGGTCACTTTCTTCGCTTTGGTTAATGAAAAAGTTCAATTCCCATGTTTAACTACAGCTTGAAGTCAAATTTGTTGAATTGTGAACGTTACGCAGCGTCAGGTAACGTTTAAAGAGTGAATTTTGACTGAACATTTTATTTGTGGTTTAGATTCGTGGAATTTTTGCCTTTTTCTTTCTCTTTTTTTTCCCCCGTGCAAATTGCCGCCGCTGGTGCTTTAAAAAAAGAACCCGAGAGTTCTAGCCTAGATGGTCAGGGCCGTCGTAAGGGGAGGGCGAAACGGTTGATCGCCCGATGCGCCAAGCCATGGGGGGGGGGGGGCGCCATTTCGCAAAGTTTGCGGTAATTTTTCCCGAGTGGTGGACGCCGAGGGCGACGCTCGTCCGGGGCGCCGTTTCTTCCAGCGCAAACCTGCGACGGCCCTGTAGATGGCATCCCTCCCAAATCAATAAGGCGCGGGAATTCTTTCGAGGGAGTATCTAGCCTGCTTAAGACAAAAACTATTGGAGCATGATGAAAACCTGACCTGTCAGGCCGTCATACATAATGAGAAAGGTAACTTCTACACACTGTTTGATCTAGTCTACATACAAATAAAGTCTTCAAATGTGTTCTATTCTATCACCTATTCCATGCTTCCATCTCTGACGGAATCCGTAAAAAACACTCTCATAAAAACTATCCAATCAGCCCTCCAGTCAGTCATTAGTCAATCAATCTCATCCCTCACCAAGAAAATCACGGAGCAAGAAAATAAAGTCAAACAATTGTCGGAACGAAATTCCCAATTATAGTTTGAAAATGAACAATTGTCAGCTTTACTTAAAAAGTAAAATACTACAAGCAAGAAATTGGATCAAAAAGTGGATGATCTTGAACAATATGGCAGAAGGCAGTGTCTCCATTTTCACAATGTACCCCTCACGACCACCGGAAGTGTGACGCAGTTCTCAGCGAAATTATCAAACGGGATAAATACCAACTAGGTATCATTTTCTTGCGGCGATAGGACTGCGATTTACCTTCTCCATAAACCACTGTGGTTTATGTATTAAACTGACTGAAAAGCTGATAGATTAAACGATGTAATGAGCTGAAATAAATTCGGTGCTAAGACATCTGCTCTTTAATGACTCCTTTCGCAGACAATAAAACTGGACTCCACTTAAAAATAATGAGAGAGGAATTGTATTGCCGCCCATTAGACGGATAAATAGCCCCGAGTCTATTAGCCTGGTGTCAACATGACACGGGGCGAATGATATGAGGAATCTGAGAAAACACATGCAATGTACAAAGAAATAAATACAAATGGAAGCTATGGGACGATACCCAGAATCCCGTTTTGTGACACAATGGTTTTACCCCACACAGAAGTAATTTACTTAGGCATGGGAACAGGTTGGAAAAAGTAAAAGTAGTTCACAAAACTGCCATGTATCCTAGTTCCAAAAAATGTTTTATATTTTCAAAGCAACTTAACCAACATTTTCAGTGTAAATAAGGTCATCAGTGCTCCCTCTTCAGTGTAAACAAGATCATCAGTGCTCCCTCCCTCCCTCCCTCTCTCCTTCTCTCGCTCTCTCTCTCTCTCTCTCTCTCTCTCTCTCTCTCGGCAATTGTACCTCATGAAAGATAAATGCAAGCATAAACGAAAAGGACCACTAATAATGCAATTGTTCCTGTTCTAATTTCAGTCAATTTCAGCATACATTTTACATGCCAATCATGAATTATAATTTAGTTCAAATATCTATTTCTTGCAATCCGTACAATTTCGGGATATTTACCAGCTCCAAATGAAGCTAGAAATATACCGTATGTACTCGGTTATAAGTCGAATCATACTGCAAACTGTACAGACACAGATCTGCCGTCGCATAATGCGCCGACAGATCTGGGTCGATGCAATTTGTTAGAAGTAATCAGGGTCTATGTTGTTTGCAGTTGGACTCGACTTACACGCGACTATAGACGGTAAGTAAACGTAACTAACAAGTATCCAACTAAGTTATTGAATTAACTGATCGAAGAATGATAACAGGACCGATAACAAGGTGTTAATCCATTTAATTCGTGCAAATACCGTCTTTACTCGCGTATAAGACATGGACCTGACCTTGCAAAATGCAGATCATAGTCTATATTGTTTATTCTGCAGATCAAATCCTAATAAACTGTATATACCCAGATCTGCAGGCGCATTATGCGATGGCAGATCTGGGTCTATATAGTTTGCAGTTGGATTGGACTTAAACGCGAGTATATGCGGTATTAGTAAAGAGAATAAGGCCTTTATAACTGTATCTATTCATCCATTGTACTAGCCATAATAAAAATATCTGTCAGTGAATGTTTCCATGACAACGTTTATAAACGGAAAATTCTTTGGTGGCATGCAAACACAATCGGAGCATCCTCAGCCTTTTCCGTCAAGTCGAGAAAGAAACCTCGGATGTAATTCGTCGCCATTGAGAACTATATTTGAAACTACTTTTGTTCACATAACACAATATGGCGGCGGAAGGAAACAAAGTCACAATCGGAGTATTATTGGCCTTTTCTGTCGCAACATATGTGATGCAATCCTCCGTAGGCGAATTACCAAGCCCATCAAATGTATGTGTATTCCTACAACAACATCCGATGTTATTTCTACGCTTGACGGAAAAGGCCGAGCGATGTTCAGATTGATGCAAACAGTGTGAAGCAGTATATCTAACACTTAACACAATATAATCTCAGTAAAGGTAACGTCTACTATTCACGGAAATTTAAAAACTTGGAGGAAAAATATACGGACTCGATGAATGACATGGATTCTAATGATAGAAAGTTTCATAGCTAATTTTACTCTCTCTCTCTCTCTCTCTCTCTCTCTCTCTCTCTCTCTCTCTCTCTCTCTCTCTCTCTCTCTCTCTCTCGATACAGTTACAATGTTACATTTTTAACTCTTTGGTTTGAAATTACAGTATACTGACCGATAATGGATCACATTTGCAAAAGACAAGACTTCCAAAAGAATACGAAAATGACAGCATAAAAGCACGCACAGAAAGGACGTTTGAGAGTTTGAAAACATTTTAGCAAGCGTAAACCAGGACGCAGTTGCTCTTAGAATACGACCTAAATGCAGTCGATAACATTTGCATAGTTCAATGAACAGACTGAAAAGTCATATCAACACACCATCAGGCCTGTCAGCACCATTTGACGGAAGAAATTCAGTCTTTCATCTCTCTACAGCTGCTACAATCCAGCCTTTCTAGATATTCAGTTTCTTCACTTTGAGACCTTACAATTTCCCATTAGGCAACAACACTGGGGGGGTTGGGGTGGGAGGTTAGAGCGGTAATTAACAACCGGATAACTGTCTCTGTCTTACAAAAAATCAGTGCACTTCTTTTTCTTACATTTAATGACTATCGTGGGTCATTCTCGTCACATATATACCTATAATATCTGGTGAGATACTGGATCCAGTTATTTTGGCTTTCACTCCTGGGTTGTTGTTTTTTTTTTTTTTTTTTTTTTTTTTGCTTGCTTGCTTATATGCCTTTCCTGTTTTTTTAATTTATTTATTTATTTATTTACATCAGTAGGTACAGTAATCGAATTAGCCTTCAATACTGTTTGGAAAATGTTAGTATGCTAATGAGAGTTACCAAGGATCTCGAAAAAGACTATTTATTAAAGGTAATTTAAGTACATAGAGAGCGCCATGATCTATGAATTCATCATGGAAATTAAGTCTAAGGAAGTCTAGAAGATCGTACAACATAATCAATTAATGCATATTGATTCTTCAATTACGATTTGCTCATTCAGATGACAGTTTGAAAACAAAAGTATGAAACTTAAATATTAAAACAAATCCTTACACGATGTTGACAAATAGCAAGAAGGAGCATTCTCTAACCCACTATACAAAACGACACTTTGTGAGAATCAAGAAGCCTCTAATGACAAACGTAATATGACAGCTGCATACCGTATTACTCGCTTAAAAGTCGAGTTCAACTGCAAACTGCATAGACCCAGATCTGCCGTCGCATAATGCGCCGGCCGATCTGGGTCTATGCTGTTTATTAGGAGTTATCAACATAGCAAACAACAAAGACCCTAATCTGCCGGCGCCTTATGCGACGGCAGATCAAGGTCTAAGTTGCATGCAGTTGACCTCGATTTATAAGCGAATAATGACGGTATAATTCCTTTGCGTAATCTTAACCTGTCAGCGGTTTGCGCAGTTGTACCAATACATTGACTCTTATAGTGGCGCTGGGAAATTTAGCACATTTTCACACGAATCTCAATACTTCTTTAAGACAGATGCCAAAAAATATGTTATATGTATTCTATAATTCTATACTAATGTCTGTAAAATAATCAGTGAAGGCGCGAGGGTTTGAGGCGCCAGGGGACAATGTTCTTTAGTGGCGCCCCTACGTTGCTACAGAGAACAGTTTTTATGTCAGATACCCCCACCCCTCTAAGGCGAAGGTGAAATACGATGAAAATTTCAGCTGAAAAAAAAACCAAAGCTCCCGACTGCGCCCCCTTCACCTGGCGCCCGGAGCAATTGCCCCCCCCCCCCCCCCCCCCCGCGCCGCCACAGTAAATAATATATATTAATCAAACAAACAAAAAAACTGGAAGTGAGGAGATCTGATATACTTTTGGCAATGTAGTTGTTTTGGAAGACGATATTGGGCTTAACGCAATGTTTCTTCGATTTCTTGTAAATATTAGCTGTCTATTGAAAAAGACACTTGGAAAAAGATGATAATTCTTGCATCAGCTGTCTCTCACATTCTCCAAATACATAATTTTGATTTGGCTGACAGGTTTCCTTCGACATCTTGTTAAAAGCAAAAGTTGTTGAAATGCCTGCGAAGTGGTGATAATTTTAATCTCAGATTTCTCTCACATTCTTCAATCACACACCATCGTTTCGGCAGCCGTCATTTTGATTGAGGGCCAAGTCATTCACTTTGTAACCAAAGCTATTTTTGTCTGGGTCAGTCTCAACTCTATACTCATTCAGATGAAAGATTCTTTTGGAGTGTTTAACTTATGGCTGCTATACAACAACAATAACAACAAACATCCTGCCAGTTTACGCTGTTTAATGTAAAAGAAATATATTATTTAATTTCAGCGGCTTGTTTCGAGCGTACAGGAATTTATTTACATTATTATTATTATTATTTATTATTATTATTATTATTATTATTATTATTATACATATATATTGAATTGACAAAAGCTTGCAATAGATGGGTTTATATACGATTCAAGTTTTATTATTATATATATATTTATATATATATATATATATGTGTGTGTGTGTGTGTTTGTGTGTGTGTATGTTTTGAACTGACAAAAACTTGCAATAGAGGGGTTTATAAACGATTCAAGTTTTATATTATTATTATAATATATATATATAAATATATGTGTATGTGTGTATGTGTGTGTATGTGTGTGTGTGTATGTGTATGTGTATGTTTTGAATTGACAAAAACTTGCAATAGAGGAATTTATGATATGATTCAGGTTTATGATATTATTTCATCCTTGATATTTTAAAACTTCAGCATAAATAGCCTCAATACAAAATAAATATAGTATGACTCGTCACGATGAAAACACGAGGAATTCCTTTGACGATAGTATGACGTATTAGGATGCGAGAGGCATCAGGAAGACCCCTTTTTATGCTTGTGGCAGCATAGAAACCACTCTATATTTCTTCATGTTCTGTCCCAATTATAGTTAACAACAAACTGAGTTGATAAGAAAATTACTCTTAGTGCCATACGTAACTGATAGCTTAGATTTACTGCTTTGGGGAAAGGGCGATGCAAATGAAAAATATAGAATTTTACATTATGTATGCAAATATATAAATTATAACGGACGATTTCAATAAATTTTTCCCCCATAATTTTACATTATGTATGCCAATATATGTCATAACAGACGATTTCAATAAATTGTGCTCCCATATTTCTCTCTCTCTCTCTCTCTCTCTCTCTCTCTCTCTCTCTACAATTATGTTTCAATATTAGTATTTGCTACACTGTTGTCATGTAGAAATATTTGTATTATGTAGGAAGAGGACTAATTAAGTTATTAGAAGTTGTGCCTAATCCCACGGTATCATATTGTGACCATAAAATGTTTTAAACTAAATTAAATTAACCAGCACATCTCCATAATACATATGCAATTAGTTATGTGTGACTTATCCCGAAAAACTAATACGTTTCAATGAAAGACATCAAATCTACGCCCGACTGTAATCTGTATATATATATATATATATATATATATATATATATATATATATATATATATATATATAAAAATCTGTGTGTGTATATATATATATATATATATATATATATATATATATATATATACTTCAAATGAATCGTATGTTCCCTATTGGCAATCAAATACAGTTTAATATGACGTGATAATATCTACAATACAAATCATTACTTTGAAAACGTGAACAGAAAATACCATTATCTCGAGCCTCGCATTTTAAAACATCTTTGTGCTCTAAATTCCATATTAAAGTCATTTCCCAGAAACAAATGTTACGTTAGGTCTAAGTGACCATTGATAGGTTTCCCCTCGTAAAAAATCCGATGGATTGTTGCAGGAAATGACAGTTTTTAAAATTAAAAAAAAACAAAAAACAAAATTTCATTACAATTTTCTTTTTATTACGTACAAATCGAAACTGTTCATGACAAATATATTTCACTTACTCATTTATTATACAAGCGTAAACTTCTAAGCTTGTCTTGGTACGAATATCTATTACGGGTATCAGCACCAAAATAACAAAAGGAAGGAAGGAAAGCATTAAGGAAAACAGAAACGACAAATTGCCTTTAAAAAAAGCCGCTGAGAATTAGAAAAAAAAACAAATAATTTTTCACGGAAGGCAAAACTTTCTTCAACGCTTTAGGAGATATCATATGTTTACTATTTTACTCACTTAACTTTTTCACAAAAAAACATTTCACGTATTCGGCTTAATTTACGATAATAATAATAATAAGAAGAAGAAGAAGAAAAAAAAGAAAAACAAGAAGAATAGCAATACTTATAAGAATAATAATTTTAAATAAGCAAAAATGTGCAATAAATCTGTAGGTCTTTGCATTTGAGGTAACAGAGCCAAATACAAAAGTATAATGAGTATTTTTTTAAATTTTTTTTTTATTTGACTCTATATCATCTCAATACACACCAAAGAGACAACTGATACAAGTGTCATGTACACAAAAAAAAAAAAAAATGCACGAACACCTGACCTGATTGAGATTACAGCGTCGGGGTAGATTTTACTGTCCGTTTGCTTTTCGTGCTTCCGTAACGACCACTTAAAATCTTTTAAATTATCAACGGTGCCATTCAGAGTGTAATGACGTAATGTGTTTTAATATGGAATCACCTTTATTATGATATATTTATCAAATCCACCATGACTGGTAAGGTAACACATCGCTATTTGACCATTATAAAAGGACCGTCAACTGACGCATATAGCAGTACATTATTCCTTGCTGTAGATAAAAATAGTACGTCTTAACTTAAAATGTATGCATACTTGTATTTCAGGTAAATTGCCACAAAATGATTGTAGCGGGCGGGGTAGGGTAGAGGAAGGGTATTTCGTCAGATGATACCTTACAATTGTGCCTATTGCATACGTGGAATTTATGAAGAAAAAATATATATTTTATGTAAAAATGGCCATTGTATGGATTCCTTCATACATACAGTATCATTTTGAAGTGCCAATTCGTAATTTGCCTCCACTTTGAACAAAAGTGTAAATTTTTGCATACGTGGACATTTATGAAGAAAAAATATATATATTATGTAAAAATGGCCATTGTATGGATTCCTTCATGCATACAGTATCATTTTGAAGGGCCAATTCGCAATTTGCCTCCACTTTGAACAAAAGTGTAAAACTTTATACTTGTAATAAAATTTTTGTAATTCCTGTACATCTTCTTACTTTCAACCGACGTTTAAGCATAATAAACTGTTATAAATGCTGAGTAATAAAAAGTGAAGATTTCTATATCCTTTTAAAAACTGTTAATAGTTTATTCGGATTTTTTTATAAATGGAACTTACTTATGGCAACGTACTGTATGTCATTAACATTTAAGGCAAGAGACGAAAACCATGTTAATGACAATCAAACAAGATTGACGATTAATTTCTTTTGAAGAAAAAAAACGATTTTTTTTACTGTGCCCTATCTTTGGATTTTTACTTAAATAGTTTCGAGACTACGGCGCCTAGTCAAACTTTACCTTGAAAAGAACTATCATCAACAATCAACAGACAACTTAAACACAGATACAGTATCTCTTATAAGTCGAGTCTAACTGCAAACTGCACAGACCCAGATCTGCCGTCGCATAATGTCTCGGTAGATCTGGATCTGTGCAGTTTGTTAGGACTAATCAGTAGAACAAACAATACAGACCCTAATCTGCTGGCGCATTATGTGACGGCAGATCATGGTCTACATTGTTTGCAGTTGAACCCAACTTGTAAGCACGTATATACGGTATATAATAATTTTTAGTATGAACCGTCCCACCAAATTTACGAGTACTAAATCATACATTCATTTTCCCCTCGTTTTTATGGTGATTTCCGAACATTTGAGGCACCTATAACAAGACAGCAAGCTATCAAACAAGACAGCAAGAGATCAAACTTCATTTCTGACAAGGATGTTTTTCAACTTAAATCAGCTGCATTTAGAAATGTGTTCATGGAATACATATGCCCCACCAAAGTGCCTGAAAACTATCCGTAGTGCAAATCCTAACCAAAGTGGGACGGACAGACAGACGGACGGACCGACAAGGGTAACACTATATGACCCTACCACTGTCGTGTTGGGTCTTATAACTCCAATAAAGAACATTATTCAAATGATCCACTCTAATTGATAAACTGACACCCAGAGGAAGAAAAACGTCAGTAATAGTGTTTGGCAATCCTCTTCAATCTTCCGTGTTTCGTATTTATTTCTGAACAACTGTCTTACAATTTGAAAATTGAGAATAACATGATAAGATGGTTCAGTAGAGCTGTCAACCAAAAGTTCCGTATGTACTATTGTATAATTCGGGTCCAAATGTAAACAACATGGACCCTGATCTGCCGTCGCATAATGCGCCGGCAAATCAGGGTCTATGTTGTTTGTTCTACTCCTTAGTCCTTACAAAATGCATAGACTCATATCACCCGGCGCATTATGCCACGGCAGATCTGGGTCTATGCAGTTAGCAGTTGCATCGAGTTGTACGCGAGTATATACGGTACACACATATGCCAATAGGAAAGAAATTCTGCAAATGAATCTGATTGAAAATCGAATCTTGTTATCATTTTACCGAAAACTGAGCAGATAAAAGTCGGTAAGACATCACACTTAATAGATAATGGGAACATAGACTACCCTCTTGATATACAGTCTCGTGATGTCACGCGGCTCCCCAAACCGTAATTTCGTCATGATGGTCAATAGCAATACGGGGCTACTTGCTTCCATAACATATAACATATGCTCGCGCAGGACAGCGACAATTGACCTGTCAGCAACTATCAGTTAATTACTTCAAATTGGTGATTTAAATGAGAACTACTCCATAAATTTTCAAAAATTTTACTTTTTTTCTGTTTGATTCACAATGTAGAACAATTTTTAACTTATGCTTGTTGTGTTCAATGTAAAAAGGCTAAAATCGGTTTATAACAGTAAAACTTCTACGTACGTAGATTTTTTTTTTCTTCATCTTAACAATAGAGTTTGTTTTTTTTACAAACATGGTAAAGAGAAATCGGACACCAAAGTTGTTCTTACTGTATGTGTACAACATCAGTATGTTTATATTCACATCATTTGGCTTTTCCTTGCAATTCGGTGAAATTTTATACGAGAGAGCCAAATTGAGACGAGAATTTTTTTTTTTTTAATTAATAACGAAAATCTTAAATTTTATAGTTATGTCAATGTGTACCAAGTAGTAAAAAAGATAAAAAGCAACTTTTAGATAATATCACCTGTGCCTTTCGCTGCTTTTATCCACTGTAGTTGGTTATCTACCAAAAAGGCATAATAGTGGTCGATTCGTTTGGCCTTTATGACGTAATCTCCACCGACATTTGAAACACAGGTTATTATGGGAAATCTAAGCGGAGATAGAGCACGCAAATGTTCTTTGAAACTGACTGAACGCCGCCGTCTTATGTAACCAGCTAAATTGATGCAAATATTGAACTTTTTCTAAGGACATTAGAATCGTGTCAAATGGCCAACCCTAAACAAATATTTGTAAAAGTCGCACCTGTAATGGTTGATAAGAATATAAAGCGCAGATTTCAGGTTTTCAACTACAATATTTTACACATACTATTACAAAGAGTACAATATCGATAAAAAAAAAAGATATCGATAAAAAATAAAATATCGACAAAAAAGTCTACAAAACAACACTATTAAATTTTAATTTATTGCATTTCCGCAATGAAATATGCTCGTGATTACACGTGTTGGTTTGAAATTAAAGGCATTTTCAGTGACTGATATCAAGGTGTGACTAATTACTGATTACAAATTGCAACCGCATAGAAAATGAAAATAATTCTTTTCAATAACTCATTATTTTGATAAATTCTAGTCCACGCATGGGTGTATGAAACAGAATTTCAAATTTGAAGATTAAAGGTTTCGCCAACAGTGTTGAATGGGTGTAAGAAGGTATGATACGTGATTTGTTTCTGGACTCAAGTTTTTGGTTTGTTTGTTTGTTGTTGTTTTCTTTTTTCTTTTTTTTTTTTAATTATTATTTGTTGTTTTGTTGTTTGTTTTTGTTTTGTTTTTGTTTTTTGGGGGAGGGCCTGGGTTTGTTTCTGGTTTTTGTGGGTTTTTTTTTTTTTTTCATTTCAATGTACTAGAGAGTTGTGAGATAAATTTCTAATACTTTTATTACACATGGCGAGATTTGTTGTGCATTAAAGTTTTGATCTCACAAAAAGTATAAAGCCAACAAATTTTTTTCATTCGGTGCAGATTTTAAAACAAATGTCGACTTATAATGAATCCTTCCAGTTCAAAGTAGTACTAACCAAATACATAATTCTTTGTCCCATCATACTGAGGGAACATATTAACTTCATTTAATCTTAAAAAAAACTGACAATTTGACTTGGTCAATTTTTTTGTGTCTAGGTGAGATATATGAAAAATTTTGACTTTGTCAATTTTTGTGTGGCTAGGTGAGATATATGAAAAACAGTGCTGTATCCAGTGCAAAATGGTACTTTTTTTCGAATAAGATATAATATATGTGTGTGTGTGTGTGTGTGTGTGTGTGTGTGTGTGTGTGTGTGTGTAAATAGACAATCTATAATGTAAAACAGCAGATTTAGGAAATAATAATTAATGTTACGCGTTTTATACAGGTATCGAAAGCAATCGTGGAATGATACTATTTTTTATTCATTCTTTATCTCTGTGGTGATATTTATTAATTTATTTATTTATTTAATTTTTTAACGAATTGATGATCCTATAAGTTATTTATGTTCCAATCGCGACAACTGTACGTTATTCTAAATATATATTTACATCTTTTTAGGCGAGAAGAAAGAAAGAAAGAAAAAAGAATTTTCTTTCCAGTAATAAATATATATATATATATATATATATATATATATATATATATATATATATATATATATATATATATATATATATATATATATATATATATATATATATATATATATATATATATAACACTTTTAACCGACGTTTTGACCGTAACAAAATCTTCACTCTTAACGAAAATGGAGTCTCATTTGGGGAATAATTTTATCATATGACAAGACTAATTCAATATTTTTCATTTTTAACTATGTGAACATCATTATCACACAAAATTATGAATATTATCTAATTTGTCTTTCCTTTTCTATCAAACCTATCATGAAAAATATAGAAAACCAAGGAATACCACGTTAATGATGCGGCAAAGCACTCTCAGTCGTAAATCAATTACAGTTGGCTCGATTTCTGGGACTTGACAAATACCATCGTTATAAGGGGAAATCATATCATAATGAAATAAAGTATTGCAGTAATGTAACGTATTAAAGTAACATACTAACAGTACATGCTGACGTATGCACAAACATTCATACTTGTGAATTTGTGTGTGTGTATGAAGGTGTAACACATTTTGCACACCGTATTTCATAACAAATTAACCAGCAATATCTGAAAAAAGGCAAAAACAAGTTTCAAACATGATTTTAAAATTTTTTACTGTTTGTTTCCTTATCTGTGTCTGAAGGGTCTCGGTACCTCTTCATTTGTATACATTCTCTCTCTCTCTCTCTCTCTCTTCGTATTAAATCTTCGAATACATCCGTGTAATAAGAGTTAGGTTTAATATACTCACATAGGTAAATAGCATACAAGTGGGTTCGTTTAGTCACCTCTCAGCTCGTATTAAACGTCTAATTAGCGTAATGGTCACGTTTAAACAAAATTGGCGATCTCTACCAACACATAATTTTTATAAAACACAGTATAATTCAAATATTGACAAATCTACATGTACTAATCGTGTACTTACCTAAATACAGTGACTGGACAATTAATCCAGATCCAATTAAGAAGTAAACATAAGTAAACACCATTATTACATACACGAAGGTACACATCATTCGCGGTCTTTATGCAACCAGATAAATCTTGGACACTCATCGGAATCTATCCTCATAGGCACTACATTTTGCTTCTTTCACTTTTTAATTGAATGAAATCCTCATATCCTGCTGATGAATGAATCTGATTCTCACGAAATCATTATTTCTAAAGCTTCATACTTCTCAATACACTCTCCCTCTCTTTTGTGATACCATTTCAATACCTAACGTGCTATGGAGCGGTATAGGTCAGTCTCATTCGATATGAGGGGTGAACAGGTTGTCAGCTTACTAATGTTTTCTAATACGCTGACGGTGATAAATTTCGCCTTAAATTCATGTCTACAATAGTCTTGTATCTTGCAGAAACAAACATGATGTCAGCGTGTAAATTAGTCAACAGTAGCACATAACGGCGCGTCTAAAAAAAAACAACAGGTTTTCGAGCTATCTAAATATCGCGGTATTCAATCTGCATCAGCGGAGCATTTGTAGGTTATCCATGAAGAAAACTAACGATACTAGGATATTGGGTACACACACACACACACACACACACACACACACACACACACACACACACACACACACACATATGGTTATTGTAAAGATACAACCTATTACGTGCAAGCAACAGATATACGTAATATTGATGAATATGACGCGTTTTATACAAGTATTGAAGCAACCAAGCAATTATACCATCCTTTATTCATGGTTTATTTGTGTGGTGATAGTCATTTAGCTATTTATTTATTTATTTAATTTTTTACTTATTTATTTATTTATAGTTATTACTTTAAAGTTAAATATTCACTGCCAAAATTGCATTCGTAATATGCAGCATCAATTGATTATATATATATATATATATATATATATATATATATATATATATATATATATATATATATATATATATATATATATATATATACACACACATATTAATGTACATCTTTTCAGAGGCACAAAATCAACACCCGAATTTCATTTGCCCAAGTCCGATTTAAGTACTCAGTTTTTTTTCTTCTCAGAATCCCCAATATATGAGTCCAACTTACTTACTAAGGTGGATCAGATATTATGGAGGGGTTTTTTTGTTTTGTTTTTTTGAAGAAATGATCCTTTAACTAAGTTATGTTCCAATTGCGAGAAGGCACCGATATTCTGAGAATATGTTTACATGTTTTGAGGCGATAAGAAGAAAGAGAGGAAAAGAAAGAAACGAAAAGAGGAGAATATGTTTAGATAATTGTTTCAGACATAATGCAACTATATCTATCTATCTATCTATCTATCTATCTATCTATCTATCTATCTCTATATGTATACATATATATATATATATATATATATATATATATATATATATATATATATATTGGACATAAATCTAGTTTCTGTTTGACTGTAACGGTGTGATGTTTGTTGCACTTATATACTTCAAATATGGAGTTTTACAATCGTGCGATGGAAGGGAGACAACTCATAATCTCTTCCATATACTGCTGTTAAGATCTCTTCAGTGTGAATTACCAAGATCTAAATATCTCTAAGGCTGAGTTCGAACCTTTCCAGCAATGCAAACACACATTAACAATGCCAAAAGCTTCAATATAACTGAATCAAATCTTTCATAACTGCAGAAAAAAATGAATGTTTTGAGCAAAACTATCAATTAAATACCTGTGAAATAAAATGCGAGACTTTCCAAAAGATATTCGTTCTTGCACGTTATCACCTTACAAAGTAGCTGGATGGTAAAGCATTAGCCAGTATTGAGAAAAGAAGATGGAGAAAAAAAAGCACACCAGAAAGAAAAGAAATAGGAAGGGGAAATGAACTTGTCCATATTGTAAATTTTATTTTGTCTGGAGCTAGTTTTAGTTAGTCGGAGTACCGTAGATGATCCTACTAAATTAATAGATCGTAAAAGAAAGGGTCGGTTGGTCTTGATGACAAGAAAAGTAGGAGACAAAAGAAGAAAAAAAAAGGTGAAAATCAATGCCTTGAAAATATGGCACCTGTTTTATCTTTAATGACTTTGATTAAACGTATGAATATCAGTCAGGACTATACGACTGATATAATTTTTGTACGCATTTTTTAAAAAAAAATTGTCTGTCTTTATGTCTTGTAGTAAAAATAGAATGGCTTTGAACTCATTGAGCACATTTTCAAAACACTGTCATTGTTATTTTATTATTTTTTTTATTATTATTAATTATTATTATTATTTAAACAAACTCTTACCTGCAGTTTAGCCGGATGAAGTGTGCGATAATTATGCATGTTAGCTTTTTACCTTGATAAATTGACTTGTAAAGTAGACTGTTACATCAGAGAAAATTGAAATAACCAATTTAAATGCTCTCAAATTCTGTTTAGTGAACACCCTAATCGAGACTTAATATCACCTCACAATTCCCAAAGTCCGATAACAAGATTAATTTTAGATTAAATTCAAATTAGAAAATAAAATACCAAAAAAGACAAGAACATAGGATCTATATATTGTATTAGTTCTTATTTTTACAAAATGACATGGTATCAAAGAATAGTGTTTTGAAATTAGAATAAATAAGAAGCCCTAAAACATCTTTGAGAGTGGATCCACCCACCCACCCATTTTTTTTACATCAATGAACGCTATGGTTTTTGGTCCGCTTAAAACAAAATTACTGTAATTATTCTTGTAATTGCTGATGTCGCTGTTTTGTTTTTTGTTTTTTTTGCGAAAATTAGCACATAAAACAATTAAAATAAGGGAGTAATTATTCTTCTTGACTCTACCATAATGCCACAGTCTTAATGAGATCAAACAATGGTAACTCCTTTGTTTCATGCCGAACTTGCTTTGAGAACCGAATTTGGTTTTTGCATTCTAGGCCACAATTTTTGTACTGGTTTTCTTTAATCTGAATAATTCCGTTCTTTCATTTACATCATACCATTCCAGTTGTATTGAAAATTATTTGACGGAATCAATTAGTTAAACGTGTCCAGTTCTGAAGAAATCCGATCTCTTCAAGATCGAAACAAATTCTTCTCTACGAACTAGATTGGAACCAATAATTATTTTGTACTTTGCAAATTCCTTTTGGAATTAGCCAGCATGCGTAGTCAAAAATAAAGTAGGGCATGAAAAATAGGAATGCAGAAACCAAGTAAATCAATATCTAGGAAAAACCCCTTAATTAGGAATGAAAGCGTGATCAGTAAGGTGTCTCACATCTTGGTTACCATGGCAACGGTTATAAATGTCTTCTGTATCATCAAAACGTCTGTGTCACAAATAGTTTCCTCAACAACGTTTGCGAGCCAGTCAGGCTTTTAATGAATTTGACAATATGATAATACGGGATGCGTTTGTTTGTGACGACTATAATGCAACAGAAAAATTATATTTTAACTTTTTAACTTTCAAAATGATAAAGTGATGGTCGACATACATTAAGAACAACATGGCTTTTTGAAGTGTTGGTGTAAAGCAATTTGACACATTAATACTGTGGGTATATCAAATTGTGATTCGCCCATAAGTATGGAGTATGGTTTCAACAGTAGACCATTGCTTATATATGCTCAGGACAGAGTGATGACTTTCCAGTTATTAGTTAGTATTAAAACAAGAAAATAATGAGAAAGAAACAAGCATATTCACTATTTGATGTACACTTTCTAAATGAATTAAACACGTTACACAACTTCAATCTCTCTCTCTCTCTCTCTCTCTCCATAAATAAAGGAAAACATATGTGGAAACATGTGGAATGAGAGATACAAATTTAACCTGGGCTGAAAGCTTAGAAATGGAACTTAAACCAAGTAACCCACAAGAATCTACAAGGACCCGAGTCGTTATAATGGTGTGTATACGCTTTCTTCTACAAGGACCCGAGTCTGTATAATGGTGTTTATACGCTTTCCTTGGGACTTTTGTTACCCTGTTACACGTATGTATTGTGAATAAAGTTGCAAATTCATGGAGACGAGGGCCGTCCTTTAAATTCCTTCCCGAGATGGCACACAAAACCAATAACAAGAGAGAGAGAGAGAGAGAGAGAGAGAGAGTAGCATTTTGAAAAAGCAATTGGGGTCAGTAGCAACAGTTAGTCAAGCATAATAATGACTTAGATCAACTGTAAATATATGACTTTAAATATCTGAATTACCTCCTTTTGTTCCTCATTTTACTTGGTCTATTCCTCCACTCGGTTCGACGTACTCACCGGAGATCGATCGATAAAAAATGTTTACGAATTGATTGTAGCCATACAGTGGTTGTTCTTTATGTATTTAAAACATCTTTCACGTTTGAATCTCAAGCGTCTCTTTTGCTTATTTAAATAATATAGATGAATTACAAGTTTTTAAACAGAAGCAAATTAATAAATTGAATCAAGATTGGGCATACGCGCAGTGGCGGCACGAGGGTTTGAGGCCCCTGGGGGCAATGGTCTTTAACGGCGCAGCTACCGAGGAGCCCGGGAGCAACGTTCTTTAGTGGCGCCCCTACTTTGCCACAGAGAACAGTTTTTATGTCATTTGCCAACCCCCCCCCCCCCCCAGACACCCACCCACACATCCAAGCCCTGAAACTGGGGGCTTACATGGGGGAGGGTGGTATACAAAAAAACTCCCGCCGGCGCCCCCCCCCCCCCCCCCCCCGCCTGGCGCCCAAGGGCAATTGCCCCTGCTCCCCCCCTCCCCCCATTGCGCCGCCACTGCACGCGCGCACTACATTTGGTAGAGGACACTGCAGGAATGTGAAGATTTAGCTCTATCTTTTAATATACAGCTTCTTGTAGTCAATCTTAACATCAGTGGAAATTCAAGTGTGTAGCATAAATTAAATATGTGTACAGTATGTACGCTGTAATTTTGATATAACACTCGTTGCATACATTTTTCATGGAAAGAAACTTGGCAACTTGGTAAGCCTCGCTTCCTCATATATATATATATATATATATATATATATATATATATATATTATATATATATATATATATATATATATATATATATAAGCGCTCAAGACCGTATCCTATTTTTGAAGATTTTTGTGCTGAGACAACGGATTTATTTTTCGTAGACATCAATGTGAACGTTTGAGAAAATAAAACAATTTTTAGACGGGCACAATAAAAAAAAATTAAAAACGAAAACTTCTGCGTTGAAAGTAGAGCCAATTATCCGAACTCTAACGTATGCAATGTTCCCACACTTTAGACTGGTATCCCGCTCAATTGATAATTAGTCGCCCGAGTCCTTTTTTGGTTGCTTATTTTATTGATGTATTTGTACCTCTGACAAGCATTGTGTTGTTAACTCTACTTTTAGCAACAACTGTGTACCGTGTAGCTGAACTCTGTGAAAATCATGGAAGTGATTTAACGGACCGAACGACAAATAGAATTCTTAATCCGTCAATTATAAAGATGGCAATTTGACAATTAGCATTTTCAGATCTGTTTTCACTAGCTGAGAGCCAGTGTTTGACCACATTTCATTTGCTGCTCTGGATCAGAAAGATCAAAAGCAGCACAATGTCCAACTAAACACCTAGTTGGATTATCTATAACCATCTTTGATTGAAGTTAATAAGTTATTGGTGTGCATCTTTTCATAAGCACAATTAACAACTGATATGATTGGGCAAAGGCCGATTTAAGTTCTGATTTTGTTCTTGTATGTATGTATGTATGTATGTATGTATGTATGTATGTATGTATGTATGTATGTATGTATGTATGTATGTATGTATGTATGTATGTATGTATGTATGTATATGCAAAATAATTTCAGATTCAAGTTAAACTGATTTATGTCCTAAAGTGAACCATATTAGGTAATTCACAAGTAAATCTATATCTGTACATGTATATATTTTATTGTAACATAAATACGTTGGTCACATCATCAGCTTATCTTTTATTTACTATACCAAGAAGAAATAGTTTCTTTAAAATAGAAAAAAAATATGGAGATGATTGTACTCATTCTTTAGGAATTCCGTAAAACTATTAAAGGTTAATTGCATTTATGAAGAGTCCCCAAATACATTTTAAAAAATAGTTTCTTCAGAATTATTACACAATGAACACGGATTTTTTGGAATTTTCCAGTTTCACTCAAAATAATAGTTTTAGATACAGTTGTATCCAAAGATTTTGTTTGAAACCATTTATGTTTGGGAAACTTACTCATATTGGGTGGCAGGGAAAAGTACTTATTCGAATCATACTTCTGTAGATCACTGAATTCCAGATTCCATTTTCAATTTGAAGATGGTTTGTAATTGTTACAAATTAACTGTTAATACGTTCTTGTACAGTCCTGAAAAGCGACTTATCTTTTAATTCTGTCTTTTGCCCCACACCAAACAAACTTATCGAGTAATCTTTCTGACCATTTCAAAAGATTTCTAAGTTCCCTATTTTTTTCTATCATAATTCAGTTTCACCATATTTTTAAGTCTGCAGAAAAATGTATACTTACGTAAGTAAATTCGAAATGAATTCCAATCTAACTTATATTCTGGACAATGCCTGACATAAGTTGCTATTTTACTACAAATACAGACTACTTAAGTCAATGTTTATACTAAAAATTTGGGGTATTGATATATTAGGTCAATAGCTGATTTAAGTGACTTTTCAGAGCCATCAAGAGTGAAAAAAGATTTTATTTTGATTGCAAAGGTACTGCCAAAACCTTTTTTTTTTCTTTTTCGAAACATCCATGACCTTTTCCGTGTTTTTCTGGCTCAACAGAAAAGTCCGAATTACTTCGATTGACTTTCAAACAGTCTTATTGTCGTCAATTATTCTCTTTGTATTTGTTGATGGATGTTTAACAGATAATTAATTTATAAACTTGAAAATTTGTGTTTATCATATCATTATTATTTGATTGCACACACACACACACACACACACACACACACACACACACACACATTCATTTACACAGTATTTGCTATGATGTCATGATGCCTGAAATCAGATCGTCACTTTCCTACAACTCTCGTCATGTGGCTGACTTCACTTGAATAGACTAGAATATGATAAAAAAGATGAAATTATATAAAAATGGAATACAATGTAAAATTAAACAAACAAAGCAAACAGAATGTATTTTGCATTTCGAAATTTCAGAAGTTAGAAGGTAAACAGATTGACATGAAGAGACAAACACATGGATGAAGAGTCTAAAGTTTATCACAGGTTTAACGGTAACTCAGAACGATGTTTTTTGTAATACCCTAAAAGTGAACTTTCAGGACTCACGGTACTAATTATATGGAACAACTGTGAACCAGTCTAGAAATGGGTGAAGATTTAATAGAGTATATACGGGTTTGGTGGTGCATAATTGGTTAATAATAAAAAGTAAAATTATAATAAAAAATTATTTTGAGAGCTTATCCTATCTGTACCTAAAAAAATTAGAGACAATGTTCAATTGATGCAATTTTAGTATTTTTATAGACCTGACTTAGGAACAGTCAATAACAACAGTAGCAACTGATTCATTAGGTGCAGAATGGATAACACATGTTTCATGTACATGTAGATCCAAAATATGGCGCGGCTCATGTGGTTTTCTTAACACAGAAGCTTGCATCAAGGATGGGTCTGTACTGATAAATATAGGTTTGATCATGAGCATTTAGAAATTTAAAGTTATTGAATTTTTAATATCATGATGTTTCCATAGGTTTACTATGGGAGTTGAATTAGTACCGCGAGTCCTTCAACATCTTACTAACCTTAAAGTTACCTGCTGCAGAATGTCTTCTGTTTAATGTAAGGTTTATGGATGTTTCTGCCCAAAATATGCCATGAGAGTTTAGCGCCTCCTATTTTATGACTACTGTTATTTTAGGATGATACCAATATAAACATCAGTGTCAAAACGAAGGAAATATAAGTGGTGGTTCCATAGGGTGTAACAACTCATTTAGTTTTGAGCACATTTATTGCGTTCTATCAAAGCATATACGTGCTAAAACGTGTTACTTACGTTGTTGACTATTTTACACGCATTTTGATGCTGCAAACACAGATTAGGGCATGAGTTGTTGAAGACAGCAATTATTATTTATTGTGACAAGTGAGATTTCTAAACTATAAATAATGGCGGGTTGAATGTTAAAGATAACAAAAAGGTTTTAGTGTTAAATCATACCGGCATTCTGTAAGTTAGTAAAATTAGTCAGAGATTGAAATAGAAATTTAAATGAATTAATATAAAATAAAACTTTGTAAATAAAATATTTATATTAAAATGAATCAAATTACGTAAAAACACATCTGGCCCAAATTTCACCAAAATGTTGTCTAAACTTGAGACATTTGATTGGTTAGACTTAAAACAAACTAAAACTCTGTTGAATCAGATTATTGGATTCAGGACTTCAATTTAAGTGTAGACATTAGTTCTGTTGGTGAAATCAAGGCCTCGAAAGTTAATAAAAAGATATTCTCTAAGCTTGAAGCAATGCTTTTTAAATTGAATTTCCTCAACATTGATAAGGTATTTTCTATTTTGCTTTGAATCTTTACATCCTGTATGAACTGTAATTTGTAGTTCTCCAGTAAATGTGAGTGAAAATATATACTTTTTGCTTCGAAAATCACTGTTTTCACCACTCGATTGCAAGTTTAAAAAATATAAAACCGGTCCCGCTTGCATGAGGTGTCTTAAGATCATTATTTGTAAATTTTCCATAGGATACTTGAATTTAACGTATGTTTTCAAACAAGCTGGTTACATTTAGCATTCCAAATTTAGTTACTGACATTAAATTTGACTTCATCAGAAGTTTACTTGGAAAAAAATATTTTGAATTCAGAAAGTACTCAAGTTGAGAACTTTTATGAAAGCGGGTCTTTGTCCTAGCTGACGTTCTTTATTGTTCATTTTGTTTTGTTTTGTTTTATTTATTTATTTATTTATTTATTTATTTATTTATTTATTTATTTATTTATAAATTTTGTTATATTTATGATCTGAAGAACCGTGTTTCTAGACGGCTTGAAAATGGAACAATGATGAAAGCAAATTCTGAAGTATCTGAACCAACGCCAGCGTGTATCGATCGATCCTGGAGTAGTGTAACCTAGAAACCCAGAGGGGAAAGGCCAGAGAAATGATGAATAAACACGAGGATTTTCAGTGTCATATCTGTATTTGATTCACCATTTGTACTGACCGCCGTATTAGATCTCTCCTCTCCTCTCTCTCTCTCTCTCTCTCTCTCTCTCTCTCTCTCTCTCTCTCTCTCTCTCTCTCTCTCTCTCTCTCTCTCAGAAAGCGAACAGGAATAGTAGAATTGATGTGTGTCATGTGATGCTTTTTATTTACAACATGTAGATTAAAAGTGTCAATATAGACATTTTGCTAGTTGTTTTCTCGTCTAATATTTCAGAACTCACTATCGCGTTTAGAGAATAAGGTATCAAAACCATAATTATTTGACACAGGCAAATCACAATTTTATATACCCACATCATTGGTATATTAAATAGCTTGATATCGACACTTCTATATTTTAATGTCATACATAAGAAACTATGCTTATGGTTGATAGATGGGGGGGTGGGGGGTGGATGGGGGTAGCATTTGTAAGTATGTATATGTTGGTGGAGAAGGAGGGAGCTAAAAACCCTTCCAGCCTTAGAATCAGACAATGCATACAATATTACAGAACAAAAACAAAACAATACAATAGGTACCAATACTTAACAATGGGTCGTCACTTTGATTTCTTGACTCTCTTCCAAAAAAAAAAAGGACCGCAAAAGATAAAGAAATAAATGAAACACGGTTGAAGTCCCCACTTGGAGAGTAATGCAATAGATATGTTTTTAATGACTGGATGATTTGAATTCAGGCTTTTACAACTTAAAACCATCCACACTTTATACTTATCGAATTAAGTGTTATTAACATAAATCTTGAAGTCTGTCTCAAGGTAAGATTATATCCTTTACACGACAAAATAATCTGATTTAATACATGGCTCAGGAGTTATTTAGCCCATATAATTATATATCATAGTGTTTGCTTTTGTATGTCGTGGACGAGACCGAATCACAACGGGGCGAGTGTGCGAGCCCAATGTACTTCAGGCTAGACCACGATATCCTATTCCAACAGTACAATACTATAATTTCTTCATTATATACCCCAATTTATTAACTCACAAATTGTATTTAAATTGTTTTTTGCGTAATGTTGCATCATGATGGATATATTGTGATGTAATGCTATGTAGCAACAAACATGTTGGGTCCTGCGTGTACTTAACAGTACCCATAAATGCTTGACAACGTCCAATAAGTGCTTGACAACGTCCAATAAGTGCTTGACAACGTCTAATAAGTGCTTGACAACGTCCAATAAGTGCTTGACAACGTCCGATAAGTTGAATATTTATTGGATCCTCCCACACAATGCATTTTTGCATAAGAATTGACAAGCCGGTTAAATAATAATAATAATAATAATAATAATAATAATAATAATAATAATAATAATAATAATAATTGTTACATATGCATCACTGACGTCATTACATCCTGTCAATTGGAACATCATGGTCTCTTTCCCATGCGATAGAAATTATTCGACTCGATTCATAAATTTAATTTGAAATGAGCACTCATTTAGTCTTCTCTATATATTTAACAGTGCACATTAAAAATTGTATTTTTACATTAACTTCATTAAAAATGCCTCAGACATTACGTTCATGCCATACATGAACGTATCATGTCAAATATCGCATGTACAAATTTAATTGTTTTTTGACACGCCAAACGTGACTTTACGATATTCAGGCTTTATGTGATAACAAGTGGCTCTACCACATGCTTCTTTACATCCGGGAGTTTTCTTGAGTCCTTCGTAAAAAAAAAAAAAAATGAAAGGAAGTCTCTTTCAGAGTTCCTACCTATACGCTGAATAAAGTCACGAGCGGCAAAAAGACCTCGATTTTTACGTTTACACTGAGGTCTACTTGTCAGTGTTTGAAGAAAATTAACCTTGATATTTTCACTGCAAAATTTCATATCTGACTTTGAAAGAATAGAAGCTTTAATAGCGTCCGTATGTGAGGCATCACATAACGTATCTTAAACACGATCAAATCAAATATTGTCTTCAAAACTGTGATCGAATTGCATTTAGGTCTGGCTGTATGAGTAGAATGAGATATTATTTAAAAAAATAATAATAACAGTTTGCAGATTTATTTGCCTGTCGCGGATCGTCAAAAGACTTAACAAAACTGTCTTGAACAACTAACAAGAAATATCACAGACCAAAACTGCCCAAACAAACAAACTCGGCATAATTTGCTGCCCCCCCCCCCCCACTCTCTCTCTTTCTCCCTCTGATAATCTTCTCTCTCTCTCTCTCTCTCTGATATTCTACGATGTGAACTTTGTCACGCTAAAAAAATGCCAGCCAATATATATATATATATATATATATATATATATATATATATATATATATATATATATATATATATATATATATATATATATATATATATATATATATATGGGCACTCCATCCATATAGTGTACCGCCAAATACCAACCAACCATATAAATTAGGAAAGTTTCACTTTATATCGGTCATATCCAAATATTGTACTAATAGTAAAAGTTAATAATAATAATAATAATAATAATAATAATAATAATTGCAATGGCCCAAAACATTTGTTGCTAAATAAATTCCCTTTACATAATAGTACTAACGGGCTCTGGAGGATGTTCCACAGAATTTTTTGTTTTTTTGTTTTTACATTTCTACAGAATGTTTATCTTTGTGCAAAAAACAAATAATTAATGAGCATACGCTTCACACAAATTCAAATAAGTCATAATATTCGAACACATTGAACATTTTGCTCTTGGATCAGTGGCGAATGAAAATCTATCGTTGAGGAGGGGGGCCTAAGCAAGCTGGCAAGGGGGTCTGTGGAATGAAACCCTTCGTGGCGGCCCAGTGGGCAAAGCCCTCCGAGCTCCTGCATTGTAAGCGTTCTCGGGGCACACTTGTAACCATCTAACTAACTATAAAGAAAACTTACTCTAGGAAACGTTCCGGTTGTTTCGCGTTCATTTATTTTGGGGGTGGGGTGGAGGCATTCAGCCCCCCCCCCCCCCCACGCCACTGTGGACATCTTTTTGTACTCATGTCAATGAAATTGCGTATCATTTGGATTTATTTTTACAATTATGTCAATTTTCCCAACCATGATTACTTTCTTCAAAGCGTTGCAAGACATGATTGACTTGTTCAAACGATTGTAAACCATCTCTCGTGAATCAAGCTCAACATAGACGTAGGTATCACGGTTACAATCATATATGTGAGTGAATCATAGCGACAAGTATATCCGGATGCTTTTCTTTGTCAGATCCAGTTTGAAGTGGCTGGAAATGTATTATCTGGGGATAGACTTATTAAGGTGGCACTCTCCAGTTTCGTACTTTGCATAGGGTTAGATTTTTAAAGAAAAAGAATTACCCAGATTTTCCTCACTGGCTGTCCTGGCTATTTAAAAAAGACCTTGTATATCTTAGGTATTGTTAAAAGAACTTTGAATTCCCTTTATTTTGGTGTATGATTAATGGGTGAAATTTGGGTTATAGAGTATACAGCTTGGTCTTACATAAGATGTGCACCTCTCAAAAAAACTGCTAGTTCCGCTTGGTCATTTTCACTTCCTGGACTTCAAAGGTAAATAAAAAAAAAAAGAGCCGATACCTTTTTTTACTTTTGAGATATTTTGTAATTCATTCATAGCACTTTCAGAGGCTGGTATTGTCTGCTCTGGCAAAATTCGTTTCCCTAATTTAATAACTGCTGAAAATAGTGCACTTTTGACTAATTCAGGCTGATTTTTCGAGTACTTTGGAGCAGCCATTTTGTCTGCTGTGTGCTTAGATCATGTCCAGTTTCCACAAGTACAATATGTAAAGAAATTTCAGCCACAGTACATGAAAGTAACATAGAGGTATGCCAACATTCTCTCCACTGTGTATGTTGCAAATGCAAAATACTTCATCTTACACCTGTCACTCTCTCAGAGGCATGTATTATCTGTAGAGCGCCCCCTAAGCGAGCGAGAGACAGACAGAAAGAAGAAGATGGTTAGTGGAATAACACAAGATTAGATATAAAGTCCTATTGGATGCATTCGCAAACATATATGGACCTTTCCGCTTGTTTTCTACCAGAAGCTACCCACGTTGTAGCTGTCATAGGCTTATGTTTCTTTATATGTTTTTTCCTATATCGGTGACTCTATCGTAGAAGAAAAACAACAAAAAACGAGGAAACTAAGGAAATTAATGGAAAACATATCATTTATATTGTTTACAATGGATAAAGTGAGGATTTTTGCCATTTATTTCTTTACTTTTTCCTTTGTTCGGTGTAATTTCTTGTTTGTAACTAAATAAAGCATTAGAAATTCTGTAGTTAGGCTTTACACGACGCGACTTTTAAAATCGCTAGGTAGTATATGATTCCGCACTTTGAACAAAATTAGTCTGCTAACCATCAAACTACACGGTAGTAGAAATACTTTTCATGAAGTACAAAAAAGGGTGAGCACCTAATAGTCAAGCACACATTGTCAACGCCTGGGAGAGGCCTCACTTGACCTGCATGTATATAGGTATTGCCCTTTTTTGATTGACAGACATGGAAGACATCATTTTCTGGAAGACATTGCTTACAATCATCATCGCTGTCATTGGTAGCAGCAAGCCAGGGAGGGGATGACTTTAAGTTGACCTCAGATTTATATTTTTAAACCTGTCGTTTAATTTAATTACTGGCGAAGCAAAATAATGAGATGTCGTAAAACTTGAAACTAGCACACTATCAATGGTTTTAATCATCGCACGATCAGCTTACTCCAGTGAACATTAAATGTGTTTATTTTCACCTGATTAACTCCAAAAACGATTACTTTATTGGATGTACCTTTGGATTCCATGCAAAGAGAGATAATATTACATGAACCATTGCTCGCAAAGCATATATTTATTCAAATTCTTTCATGAATTTCGCAGTGAAGAAGCACAACTGTCGCATTCTATCTATATCTGAATATATACCTGGGCGAAAGATTCTGATGTTTAGTTAGATAGGTCGCCAAAAAGTTAAGTGATCTACTTTGATTTGCGTTCAGTTGTCTGGGTAAATAAGTTTGGTGGGTAGGGGTGGTGTGGGGAGGGTTAGTTTTACTTTTACATGACCATGCAATTTTATTACATGTATAATTCGGAAATATGAAATGATTATAAGAAACGGAATATAAATCACATAGGATAGATAGATAAATAAATAGACACTATTAGATGGATAGATAGACTAGCAACTCATCGCAGACACGAAGAAATACATAGCACGGTTTCTGCCACTTTATACTTTCGTTATCTCTCTTGTGATAACGACGTGTAACAGTCATCTTCACTCTTCAGCTAAGATACTCATCTAATAGAACACACTCACACATTGATCCTGCAGTGTGTGTGTGTGTGTGTGTGTGTGTGTGTGTGTGTGTGTGTGTGTGTGTGAAACATGGATCGTCTGATCGTCTGGTCGCCTGTTTCAGATCTTTTACTCTCTAAATAAAGACCTTTGGAGCAGAGAACCAGTCTCTAACGTCCAAGGTACATTTGCGTCCTCTACCCTTAACCAAGAGCAATGGGCGAAGTCCATTGCACAAAGTATGTGATGTTCTCATGATCTAAGGAATGGGCTTGTGACTTCCCTTTACTCTTCCAGTCTTGCAGACGTGTTACAAAATAAGATGCACCAAAAAACAATAAAACAACGATAATGTTTTATTTTATACTTGGAGAAATTGGGGATACACATGTAAGGCAGTTAGGGACCAAAACCTTCGTGCAAATTCCAAGGTTCTTTGCAAAGCACAACGTAATCCTCCAAACGGCCTTTAAGATGCTGAAGATAGAATACTTTTATATGTTTCTTTTCAGTGTGTAATGCCCATAACATGAAATGGCAGTTCAGTACCTTCTATATAATGATGATGTATGCGGTTGTTAAATAATATAAATTTGGGTCGATTTGATAGGTATGAATTTAAAGTCGTGAATGATATATTGTCAGATTATCAATAGGGTATACTAAATTTACACACTATCAAGGTAAGACTTTATATATATATATATATATATATATATATATATATATATATATATATATATATATATATATATATATAGATGATCATTTTACATGTTTTTAATAGCTTCAAAATGGATTTGGGTAAGAGTTAATGATGGTGGCAATTAGTTTAAGCGGCAGATGTGTGTACTTTCGACAAGTTAAATGGTGGGTGTTAAAGAAACATAGGTAGGAATTTTCGAGTCTCATCATTTCGGCATTTATGTAACGATATCTAAGTAAGTCTAGGTGGTGAGAGAACTGGGAATGGATAAAGTAAATTTATCAAAGTGGACAATATTCGTTAAAAGAAATTTATTTTCAAAATAAACCCACATGTTAAGGAAGAGGAATATACAGAATAAAAGTGGCTAAAAACACCTTCTCATCATTATTTGATGTTAGTTATAAGCCAGAGGGATTGCGCAGCCGCATCAGTGTGTCCTTAGTAAAGGGACTTAGGTATGTGCTGATAAATTACATGACCAGTTGAAATATGAATAACTTTCTAACCGGCAGGGTCTAAAAATTGTACGTACTTGTGAAGATAGATCTAATCAACTATATATATATATATATATATATATATATATATATATATATATATATATATATATATATATATATATATATATATAAAGTCTAAATCAAACAGCATACAGTTCCCTTTGGGAATCAGAACTGCTTACCCCAGTCTCTGAAAATGAACGGCGAGAAAATGCCATAATCTATTCTAAGGCAAACTCCTCATGATGGTCTGTAAAACACAGATGAAAGTGTACAAAGTATGTTTTATTCATTTTATTGTTTTCCGTATTTAAAACCAAAAATATTGTGTGATTGCAGTAATGTAAGACAGAATAGATAGGATTTATATCAATGTTAATGTGTTGGATGGAAAATATGTGTAAAAAATCAAATCTTTATCTTTTGCGGCAGCTCATGTTTCGTCCCCAGTGCACTGATAAATCCAGTGTGAATAATCCACTAGGTTTCTTACATGGGATTATTTTAATCTGAGTATAAATAAAATCTTATTTGACTTCAAACACTCTAAAATTTACGCATATCAAATATCATCTCATTAAGGAAAATATATGATTCTGTATAAGCAACAGAGTCATTACAAAAATTCGAATTTTTATTCAACGTTTTGATGAAAAGAAATGTCAATAATGTCGACCTGCGATCCATATAAAAAGATACAGTGCATATATTTCAATATTTAACGGAAATAATTATGTTTATTCCCGTTGTTTTATTCAACATTTTAATTTCATTTCTTTTGTTCCTGCAGCTTGGCATTGATATCCGTTTATGTCTAAAGGAATATTAAACTTTCATCTAACTTTGCATGTTGGAAAATGATGGAAAAGTATGAATATGGGACGAGTTTATAATCCGATGACTTTGTCCATTTATTTATTGCCAAATTGTGGTGCTGTCAGTATATAGTCATTGTTTCCATTTATGATTAATGTGCTCGTTTTATTCTAACATGAATGATATCCGTGCAAATGATTTTAGCGCTCTTATTTTCTGTAATAAACCAGAGGCGGATATCACTTTTAGCGCTCACAAATACTTCTCGAGCGCAGAAGTTAAAGCTTTGTTGTCGAATTATTTATGCGTATAATTAACTCAGAATTAATGGGCAACATGAGGTGGATCGCATCCAAGCGAAGATTCTATACATGCCTAGTCCTTTACAAATAAAGAATCTAGAAAAAAAATTGGAGTTCACATTTTCTATATTGTGTATAACAAAGTACCGCAAAAAAAAATTAATCAGTAAAATTCCAACATCTTTTGATGTTTGTCCCTCGGCTTGCTTGTTTTCCTATTTGTGGAATTGTTGGTTGGTAGGTAGGTAGGTTGATTTCTTGGTTGGCTGCTGTTTCATGATCAAGTCTTGAAATTGTGACTCTGCAAGCAAAAACACCCACACCCACACACATTGTGTGTGTGTGTGTGTGTGTGTGTGTGTGTGTGTTTGATAAGTGTGTTAACTAAGCCTCTCATACCATAGATGCCCAATTATGAGTCTGTCGCAACTCTTACTGAACAATTTATGTTTTGTTTGATTATAAGGATTTTCTATATTTGTTCAAAGATGAATAGTTCCATATCAACCAACAATGCACAGATCAAAGCAATAACTTAAAACGATGTTGTCGCTGTTGGTGGTCGATATAAGTGATTACAGAATGCAATATTAATTGAAGTGCCAATTAACTCTCTGCAGACACTCCGATCATGCGCCACTTTCATTCATAAAGCAATCTATGACGCTAATTGGGTGTACTACACGGGTCAAGTTCCTCATTTAAGGACAAGCTCTATGTAATTTTGCAAATATAAATCTGTAAACGCATCACATACAGATCTGCGAATCATATTCTATTAATGGTTAAGTCTATAATGGACAAAAGTATTCCCAATACTCAGTAATTCCCTGTCATGTTTTTAAGACTTTGGAGATTCGAGAGTCGTCTGTGACAAATGTAATAAAATTCCATCTCAAAGGCTCTGCTTTTGTGAATATAAGTAATTATCGCCAAAATATCTAAATTTTTAAGGCTGGGTTCTGCTTTTTATTTTCGAAGTTCTTGACGCCACGCGATACCAATTCTTCTATGATCACGAAAGAAACAAGTTGATAACGCCTGTATCTGAGCTGTTGGGCGACGATTTAGAGTCAATTCTGCTATTTTTGTAAATCCTTTAAACAAGATGTTCTATCCGCAAGTGTTTTAATGAAAACGGTACGGTCCAAATTTACCGAATATATATATATATATATATATATATATATATATATATATATATATATATATATATATATATAATATTTATCAGGGATATCGTCAGTCGTGTGCGTTTCAGAAGAAATAAGTAAACAAATGTCTCAACAATAGAGATAGTTTTCATAAATCTCTAAATCTATTAAGTATCAGTGGTGTCAGCTTGGTCAACTATACTAATTCAGGAAGCATTTCTGGACCCCAGCTCCTGTATGTATCACCTAACAGTACCGTCTGCAAAGTACAGTGTGCATCGAAATATAATACTGAGTTAAAATCCTATCACTGTGCATCGCGACATTCAACACTCCACTCCCCTTTACTTCACTCCACTCATCTCAACTACACTCAGCTTTGTCTAACTTAGAACACACATCTATTCCAAGAAGACGAGAAGCAAGCCTACAACAAGCTTTGTATTTGATTTATACAAAATACATGTAAATTAATGTAATAAAATTTACATATAAGATTAATTTTCTATCAAGTAATGAAATTATATATTAGTAAACAACCAGCGAGAAGCTTTCAAACAAGAATATATATATATATATATATATATATATATATATATATATATATATATATATATATATAAATGTATATATTCATTTATGCTACCCTTAAATTTCCAGATATGTCCATATCCATTTCTTTGTGGCCCTTGATCACTTGTCCTTAATATCGAGAGCCATTTGTCTGACCCAGATTCCCATGTTTTATTAATTTAATACAACCATAGTACATCTCAATCTCCGTCCTCTTATCTGATATTATTTCTGAATTCTCCAAACTAGCACCTAAGAACCAGTCTTAATGTAATATGAAGTAAACGTGGAGAAAAAATCATAACTGGGTCACGCATCGAGAGTTTCCTGTATTCTATTCTCGATCCTGCAAATTCATATCGTTCCGGTTGAAGGGAAAGTTATTTGATTAACTAGCTCCAAAAAGAAATCAAATATTTGAATAGCGGAGTAATTAATCTGTACGAACGAGATTAAATTGACTTCTTCATCTCACGTGTCCAGGTTGCTTTAAAAACTAGCAAGCATCCATGTTCCAACGATAGCAGAGCATGAATAATAGAAATGCAGAATCCAACTAAATCAATATCTTACAAACGTGTTTTTAATTAGTAATGATTGCATATTAACGTTCTGGGCGGTGTCACTCATTTTAATTACCGTGGCTGCGTTTATAAATGGCTTTAGGGGCAGTATAATGTGTGTTCGAAAAGACCTTTTTCGAAACTATTTGGCGACTTTATGATAAGCTTTCGTTTGATGCGTATGTGCAAAGAAAACGATCGAATAATAATATTCGAAATCCAAAAATACATTGTTCCTTGGTGAAAGCCGCCCGGGGGTTGTGCGCGGGGGGAGGGGGGTATATATTCTGAGTATAAACATAATCCATAATATGACATTGACATATTTACTAGACAGTTCTAAAATACATTCCATTAATTGGTTACAATCACCGACTAAGGCTGGGTTTCTGGAATGTATCGATCAAACCATCCCATAACTACAGAATTCGTAAAGGCTGACAGAGTGAGTTATTCAATTCGTTCATGTTATGCGGTTTTAAATATTTAAAAAAATTACAAGCAGATATAAATGTATTTGTTCGATCACCGGTTATTAATAAACATACTCACAGAACGACAGAATCTCTCTCTCTCTCTACACACACACACACACACACACACACACACACACCCATATATATATATATATATATATATATATATATATATATATATATATATATATATATATATATATATATATATATATATATAATGGATTGCAATGAAGGAAATATGATTGCTGATTTGAAAGAGCGTAAAACTCATTTCTTTCTGAGTAAGTGTATTATGCCGCCTGAGCAAATTGAAGACTTTTTTTATGTACGTTTATTGTCCTTTAGTGTGCATTTAAAGACTTTACACATAGATTAGAGCAGACTTTGGTGAAAGCATCACTTCTTTTATTGCGACAATATTAATACAATTGACCTATCGCCAGAGCAGACAAAACCACACCCTACTCAGTGGCATAGCACATCATATAATATCAAAGTATGTTATGTTGACTGACACTTACCGAAATGTTCATGAAAATGGCTGAAAGATGTTTTAAGTTCTAACGATTTGAATTTGTATATGACTGTTGTTGTTCGTCCTTCGAGTTCGAAGATGACCATGACATCACTAACTGGTTTGGTTTCTGTGAGTACGTGAGTGCTCTGAATCATCTGTGGCACACTTGACAGGAGATGCCGCTTGGGTTTGCTTAATCAACAGAGGACGTTCTGAAGTTGCGAGATTTACGCTGCTCGCACTTCTGCAATTCTCCTCAGTTTAAAATGTGTAGCTCCAATACGGGTGAGACTGCACCAGGCGGAGTGATCCTGTGATCTTCCCAAGATTCAAGGTCAATGTTGAAGTATTTCAAGGATGACTTGGGTGAATCTTTGAAACGTTTCTTCTGACCACACTGAAATCGCTTTCCCTCCTTCAGCTAGCTGTAGAAGATCTTCTTTGGTAGTCGCTCTACTGACATCCTGGTGACGTGGACTGCCCATCTCATCTATGATATCATCAGCAGAGTGTGGATGTTTGTAATCTCTGCCTGTGTGAGAACGTCAGTGTCTGTGACTCTGTCCTGCCATCTTATCCTCATCAGTTTCCTCAGGTAACCCATGTAAAAATAGTTCAGCTTCTTGGCATGGCGTCTGTACACCGTCCAGGTTTCACATACATACAGCAGGGTCGGCAACATAATGGCTTTGTAGACCTTCAGTTTTGTTTGTAGACCGATGTCTCTGCGCTCCTACACAATTGCGCGTAGTCTGATAAAGACCACACTTGCTTTAGCAATTCTGGCGTTGATTTCATCATCGATGTGGACTGCACGTGACAGTGTGCTCCCGAGTTAGGTGAACGTGTCCACTGACATGAGGGTATGGCTGTTTACTGTGACGGTAAGCACTACGTAGGGCTTTCCTGCTGCAGGTTGGAGCATCGCCTCTGTCATCTTGATACTGATTGCGAGACCGAAATTGTCACAAGCTAAAGAGAAGTTGTCCATACTCTGTTGCTTGTCAGACTTAGATTTGGCATTCAGGAAACAGTCATCAGCAAATAGGAGATCACGAACAGTCACTTCCTGTAACTTCGTCTTCGCCTGAAGTCTCCTCAGATTTAAGAGCTTTCCGTCAGTCCGGTATCTGATGTCGATTTCAGTGTCATAATCACGAAAGGCATCAGTAAGCATGACAGAGAACATCATACTGAAGAGAGTTGGAGCCAATACACAGCCTTGCTTGACTCCACTGGTGACTAGAAATGGTTCAGATGACTCCAAATTTAAAAGGAGAATGCGAAACAGGCATTGGTCGAAGAACTGTGTAGCCAACTAGAAACAATCGATATGAACTCGGAGAATCTCGAGGAAAACTGGGCACCCTGCAGAGACTCTGTGTACTCAACTGCATCAAAAACCTTCGGTTCCACCACACGTAAACATCAAGATTGGCTTCATGAGAACGATCCTGCCATACTTCTGAATGAGAAACATCTGCTACAGAAGGGGTGTTTATCGTACAGCAGCAGACCCCAAGTAATTTTCGAGGTGCCCACACCGGCAGTACAACATTTGCCAACATAACTAAAAATGAAGCTCTGGGTCTGATGATAAAGAGTCTGGATGATGCCACATCGGAAACCCTGTGCGAGCTGAGAAATATGCAGTGTTATACCCTACCCACTGCTCCAGCCCACGCGCAGTTAAATAACCTATTTTGGGCCCATAAATCACTTTTGCATGTACCACATCTTAAAAGGCAAAACATCAGGTATATTGTCATATAGATAACTGTTCCTACCACTGATTAGTTCACATGTAACCATTTGTGATGTGCATGACGAGGAAATTCATTACTTCTAGTGTCATTATTCATAATCGCTTATTAAATGTTCCAGTAAAATAATTGTTCTTCTGAAGTTCACAAAACTGAACATATCCTTCCCAATAATTATTTTATATGTTCTGTAATAATGCTTTACATCACATATCACAGATATGTGAAGGAATGTCACAAACAACTCAGAAATATTAACAAGCCAGTATTAATGCACATCTACAATAAAATGGACGTTTATTTTAAATAACAAAAGAAGGCACAAAAATAAAAAAACATGCTGAAGGGCTGAAAATAAAATATACCTAAATTCACAAGATAGATACTTGTCTCTCTTCTTAAATATCCATTCAGCAATGGTCTACCCAACTCCAAAAAGGAAAGAAAAGCTCATTGTTAACGGTGGTGCCAGCCCAGGTGGATAATTTACTGTTTGGCCAACTATTCACGAGAAAGCAATTATCTACATTCTTATGCTGGCAATCAGTCATTTAATTTTCCTGGGCAGTCCTTGGAGTTCTGAATCTTTATAGGCAGGAAACGTTCACCCTGCCACAATATATCAAAATACATCTTAATCTTCATTGTCTTCATTGCTCTTACGAAAGTCAACAGCTTCTTTTGTCAGTGGATTTGCACAGTTGCCCATGAACTGTTGCCTCATGAACAGGCTGTTGTACAGGATTGGTTATGTATGGAATAGGAGCAATTTTCCAAGAATAGGTCAGAAGTGCACTTACATACAAGATTATTTAGCAACTCTGGTGCAGCTGCTGATTGGCTCATTAGTTTTAGCCTCAGTGTACCATCTACTTCCTTTTCATAGTCAAAGCGTATTGGCGAAGGAATATCAAGCATGCCGATCTTTGCATGCCTCCAAATGAACACTTGGTACAGACATCGAAGAAGGTGCAGTATAAAGTTTTCATCAGTAAGTGGAAGCTTCTTAGCAGCAATCCCTTATCAGATTATTTACATCTGAGCACATTGAGAGATCAAGAAAACCTACTTTCCCCATAGAGACAGCTAACAAATTGTGTTGTAGAAGCCTTTTCACCATCAATTAGCTCAAGTGTGTCTCGTAGTGTTGTCTATGTCTGATATCTGTCTGCATCCTTCATCATGATTCTAAAGGCGTTTTTTCTTTCCATGTTCAAATAGAGCACTGATAGTGTCACATCTTGTTAAGTCATAGACAGGTAACAGAATACTATGCTGTGCTCTGGTTAGATTGCCATAGATTGTATGGATGGGGATGAACCTCGTGAACTTTGTGTGTTTTCCTTGCCTTCAAGTCATAAAGTAAATTATTTTGACCTTGATTGAGGGACGATGGTGGAGAATCAGCACTAAGACGTCTGTATCCGGGCTGCACACAACAATGACATCTGTTTCAGCCTCTGCTGCTCTGATGGCATGCAGAATAATCTTTGTGTCTGCTTCTTCTTAACTGGAATACAATTCAGAACATTATGACACTGAGTTGGAGGAGAGGGCCACAGCGACCTCCTCATGTCCACCATTAACAAAACTTGACTGGTTTCCAGCCACATAGTGTGCACTATTCTCTATCATGTAATCTGTGTAGAAAGATGCAAGATTTGACAAGTTTTTATTCGCACTGAGGAACTGTTTCCAGTAGGTGGTACCTTGACTTCACCCCGCATTCGATAAACATGGCTGGATTTTCCTTCACTATTTACCTCTCTTGTTTGTGAATTGATGCTGTCCTCAATGTATCTGTCAAATACAATATGCATCTGGGAAATGATTTCAGTGTTAATGTGTTTGGTGAAATTCATTACTTGAAACAGAATGTCTTGGCCATATCCTGGATAAGACCTGAATTACTGTATGTCCATCGTAGATGACAGCATCTGCACAACTGGTGAGACTTGTGACTCTTTCTCCACCCATTGTGTCCTCCAGTTTATGCATGAAGTCTGACTTTGTGCGGGCTATCATTGTTCCATCTTCATTGAACAGACACAATGGCACAGAGGCATTTTCAAATGCCAAGGCAAGCTGTAGATGTACTCTCTTAAAGGAATTGACAGCCAGACGACGAAGGTACATCACCTGTCTATTCATTGAGACATTTGTGGTTTTTACCTTGATAGTTCTGTTCATTTCGGACATTGTCTTGATGTTTGAACGTAGCAATGGATCAAACAGGCTTTTTGGAGTACTGGAAGCAAGACGCTCATCTACAAAAGTCTTTGCCATGGCTTTTTTAGGGTACCGCAGAGACTATCTTGTACGGCATCTGGAACAATTGCACCCAGTGGCAATATTCACCAGCTTTGGGGAGGCATCAGTAAGATCAAATGGATCTATGTAGATGTATTGAACATGTCCATACACTACTATTCCATCTACTCTTTGAAGCCTTTTGAGCTGAACGATGCTACAGACCATTTCCAGATCTACCACCACCAATACAGTTATGGAATTAAGTAGCATAAAACGCTGTAACTGGCCGTGCCAGGAACCATCTAATCGGAGCTGGGCCTTTCATTGTGAGGCCCATGCTTCCTCCTGCTCCCTTTAAGTCCTTGTTCTCAGTAGTTTTAAGGGTATAGTCTAACCATGGACCCTTTAACTAGTCTCTAGGCAATTTAACAACGCTGTTTCCCTCCATGAATTCACTTTCCATCTGTTTTGGTAAGCGCCTCATGGAGAGCAGTAGCAAAGGCAGATACCTGGCATGATTTGTTCTGTTTGAGACAAAGAGTAATGGTTGTAATTCAGCCATGGCAGATTGCTGAATATACCAGTCCATCCCTAGTTGCACTGATGAACATCTTCAGGGGACGCAACACCTTGAAAAGCAGGTCATTCCAGAGCTTAAATGTTTGTGATAACTCTTGCCCATCCTGTCGGAATTCTTCAATCTAGAGAGGTGCTTCATTCTTCAGAATACCAGAGAGCTGCAGCATTATATCAGTCGAATCTCTCTCAGTAAAGGCTCTCCCCTGACCAGATAGCAGATCTTTTAGGTCACATGGTACTGATCTGATTCCTTCCTCACACCATGTGTGGAACTGAAATAGAAAATGTGCACACAGTGCCTCAAGTCCATAAATTGCCCTGTCAAAATCCTTCCCAGATATCATATGATCCAATGTTCGAGCTGCAAAGATACCAGATATTGTTTTGCAGGCCAGCTCTGATTGAGAGAGGTTTTCACATTTGACTATTTTTGTAATAATAAATGTTAGGAAAATAATATTGCAATAATATGACATGAATCCAAACATTTGGTAGCAAAGCATGTTCTCTTTTACCACTGATAAATACTGCAGTATAGATTTACACACATGCGTTTTGGTAACCAAAGGTTACATATTCCATATATATTATGTATTTGTATTAATATTGATAATCTGAAACTATTTTCAGCTGCCTCTGTATTAAGTGACATTGTTCAATGTGAGGAAACATTTTAATCTAAACATATCATATTTGACTCCAAATGGAGTCATAAAAAGAAGTGATATGGCCCTTTTTTGGCTTGTGCTGCTGGATTATTAGAAGACAGCACTTCATCATCTAAGAAGGCAGCCTTCAACAACATTAAGAGGACTGTCCAACGCAAACTCAGAGAGTTAAAAGACTCATGGCTAAGCAATAAGGCAGATGAGATTCAGTCCTACGCAGACAATAGATAATATGTACCGGTATATGATATATAATGGCAGTCGGATAAGTGACGGACATTAGACCTAAAAGTCTGTCAAGCTGCCAAAGTGCCATGTAAGTCAAGTGATTGTTATGCCTTTGCCAGCGATAGCATCGGTCCTTGGTTCATGGGTATCGGCACGTGCTAGGGTTTGAGCGACATACGTTAATTTCTAAATCTAAAATGATGGATGCAGTAAAGTTTAAGAAGTTTTTCTAACCATGTCTTCATTCGATATATTAAACAGTGTAGGTAGAGATTAGAATTAAAAATTACTAAACCGATTACATTAGGATAGAAATGTTATATTAATGGAAGATTAATGGTATGAGAAACCAAATCTGAGGAAGGCAAACATCTGAAGTCATTTAGAATGACTTCATTTTAAACACCCAGTCCTCTTAGAAGGAAAAACATTCCATAAAATGTAGTCAGATTTTGTTATCTAGCGTTATTTTTGTTACAATGGTACATTTAGAATGACTTCATTTTAAACACCCAGTCCGCTTAGAAGGGAAAACATTCCTAAAAATGTAGTCATAATTTTTTTTTGTCTAGCGTTATTTTTGTTACAATGATACATTTAGAATGATTTCATTCTTAACATCCAGCCCTATTAGAAGGGAAAACATTCCATAAAATGTAGTCATATTTGTTTTTATATTATCACGCGTTATTTTTTTTTTCTTCTCAATGATACATATAGAATGGCTCCTGCTACAGTAAGTCCAAAGGATATTAATCGGCATAGAATGGACAATTACGGTTTAAAATAATACGACATGCCATTTGTATATAGGACACAATTTTCATGTCATTTTCCGGTATTACAGCTCTATATCTCGATGAATTAAAAATATTTTAATCAACACTTTCCATGTTGCAGATTAAAAAGGAAACGCGTTAAAATCAAAAAGTAGAAATGCCAATAATTGTAAGCTGCAATCCTTCCCAAAGTGAGGTTTAACTACCGTATATACTAGCGTATAAACCGATACCAACTGCAAACTACAAAGACCCAGATCTGCAGGCGCATTATGCGACGGCAGATCTGGGTCTTTGTAGTTTGCAGTTGGTATCGGATTATACGCGAGTATATACGCAGTTTGTAAGGACAAATCAATAGAACAAACAACATAGACCCTGATCTGCCGGCGCATTATGCGACGGCAGATCAGGGTCTATGTTGTTTGCATTTGGACCCGGTTTCGATGCGAGTATATACGGTAATAATACTAGCGTATTCTTTGCAGCTCCTAAAGGTGAAACACGATGGTCCAAAATCCATTCAGATAGTCCAGTTCTCTTACTTAATTTTCGGGAAACCCTTGTGTTGTGGTCTGAAATTAGTATTATTAACAGGCAGTGTCGTGGGAGTTTGATAACGAGGCTAGCTTTCCCTTCATTGTAAATATGCAGAC
The DNA here is from genome assembly GCA_029931535.1 of Margaritifera margaritifera. Taxonomy (NCBI): domain Eukaryota; kingdom Metazoa; phylum Mollusca; class Bivalvia; order Unionida; family Margaritiferidae; genus Margaritifera; species Margaritifera margaritifera. Next base: position 328,276 of record JAQPZY010001617.1, read on the forward strand.
CTCATATGGATGACATCCACATCATGTCTCCTCATTTTGTACTTTAATCTTCTTAAAGCCAATCATACAGCTGAGTGAATCGACATGAAAAGTTTAAAACTGATCCTGTTGACATCTTTTTAATTACGCTAGCCTTAACATACGCTCACAGCATTATGAATCAAAATTAGACCTATAAAATCTTTTGTATGGATAACCTCTGAAAAGAGTATCAAAAATGCATCAATCATTTAAAAACAACCTATCCTATCGCCAGATACCGACAGCTCCACCTAGTGTGGCTTTCATTGACGGAATTGGGTTTGGTTTGGTCTTTTACGGCGCAGCAACACATAAAGGTCATTTAGTGCCGAGGCAATTGGAGTAAAATACCTTGCAGTGATTTACCACGGTTGCCGACCCAGAGTAATTAAATGGTAGGATTCGAAATGTAGGCTGTATCCCACACTCCACCACCCATAACCACCCACAACCCAAAAAAAAAAAAAAAACACAAACAAAACAATCGAAAATAGAGATACTGGCATGACATTTTTTTGGTTGTTTTGTGTTTGTTTGTTTGTTTCTTTCTTTCTTTCTTTCTTTCTTTCTTTCTTTCTTTCTTTCTTTCTTTGTTCTAAACTCTCCCAATGAATATTGGTAAACATTTTTAACAGAGGTACACCAGAATCAAGAAAAGAGGGGAAATGCGAGCGGGGACCTAAAACATGGAGCAAACAATTTAGCATTTAAATAATGTTGGGTGTGTTCCAGTACATTGTTCGTCAAGCACAGTGTAGAGACCACGTACTCCCACTAAGATTGGTAAAAAGACGACTTGTGCCGACCTAATTCCTAGTCTACTTAAAAAAGTATAACAGACACAATCAAACATCAAGACAATCATCTGAACATTAATTTTATTGTCAAAAACTGAATGTTTTCCGCAAACATTCGCGCACAGTGACAATTTTAACTGAATGTCGGTTAAACTTGTCACTGTGCGCGAACGTTTGCAGAAACCAGACAGTCTTTGGCAATAAAATTAATACACGCAGATTCCTTGCAATTCGCCGGGTACTTTAGTTACAGTCCTATTCAAGATGTGTGGAAAATAAGGAAACCAGAAGCAAAAACTTACCCCGAAATATATGTGGCGGCTATCCCGGTCATGACGTAGTACACCAGCCGTGAATTAGCAATGACATCATTCAAGTCTTTTGGGTTTTCCACGACATAGACCAGGCTGAATGTGACAAATTATTTCAGCTGAAAAGTGATAGAATAAGACGTTATCAAAAATGTCTTCAAAACAAGAAGAGGAAACCATATGCTGGAAATCAGGAACGCAAATGTAAGGGTTGGTAATAGACGACTGAAATCATATTACTAATGCTCTGTTATTTGCTACAGCACTAAATGGGTTCAAAGGTTAAAAAAATAAACATAATTTTGACTCGTAAAAGTGAGAATTAAGAGGTAAGAAGGATTAGTAAATAGAGATTTCGGATTAGTAAACCGAGTTTTCGGATTAGAAAAATGTGCAGTGTCTCTCTTCAGGAGCTACGTAAAGAAGTTATGCCTCCACAAGTGTTACAATTCAAAATTTGTTTATCAGCTACAGCCAGGCAATCTGAAATATAATTGAAAGTATTTGCAAGAATGCGCGTGATAATAATGGTCTCAGTTCTGTAATTTATTATAATTATTATTATTATTATTATTATTACTATTATTATTATTATTATTATTATTATTATTATTATTATTATTATTATTATTTGCATCTAGCTTCAGCATAAATATCTCTTTATTGCTAAATAATTTAAAACTTTGTATTAGAAATTTGTTTCAAAAAGCACATAAATATCAATAGAGCGAATGGACTCATTGTTTTGCCCAATTTTTATAACCACGACGTTGCACTGGCACAATAAGGCATTTCCTTGTATATCCGGTTAATGTGTTCTTGATTATTTTATTGGCAAAGCTGATCGATGTAATTAGTTTGTAGGGCTCTAATTTTGTTTTAATACCGAAGAGCGAATATTGTGGCTGGCGTCAGCAGGATGTATTCGATGCGAATATTAAACTATCGATATTGAATCACTCAATCGTATGATTGGCTCAGGATGAAATCTCCGAGCAACATGCCACGGTTGTCAATCATACAAGGTCCCTTATCCATAATGAAAATTGGATTCCACAGTTTGTCTGTAATAAATATGACAAATCACTGAAATCTTTTCATCTTTTTCCCTAACCACGAATATATTATTAGCAAATGAGCGCTTATTTTGAAACAGCTGGCATATTCCAACCCGTTAAGTTGTGTGTGTGTGTGTGTGTGTGTGTGTGTGTGTGTGTGTGTGTGTGTGTGTGTGTGTGTGTGTGTGTGTGTGTGTGTGTGTGCGCGCGCATACTTGCAAAGGAGGAACTTCGGAACATAGAGCAATTATTGCACAAAACAAAAAACAAACAAAATTTTAAAAAATAAAATATTCTAAACGAAAGGAATAGATTTTTGCTTCGATTTCTTGACTACTTTCGCACAGGTGCGCGCCTCCAAACCAAAAGCTAATGAATGGAATGCGATGTAAGTCTTCAGTTTTTGAGATAATGCAAAACCCGCCCGCGCGCGCGCGCGTGTGTGTGTGTGTGTGTGTGTGTGTGTGTGTGTGTGTGTGTCCCTCCATGACTACAAGTCTTAAACGTGTGACTATGCTACCAAAATTACATCCGTACATTATAGGCGAGTTTTTAGCAACGACAAAGAGCTAGTGTTTGTTTTCTCCATTACGATGACGCCCTCATTCGATTTTTACAGAAAACTCAAGTCACTATATTTGATTAATCTCCATGAGCGTCTTTTTGATTTTTAAAGAAAAGATCTTCAGCAATACGCTATAACATTATTTAAGTTTTGAAATTATGTTAGTGCTTCAAGAAAAGATCCTAAACTTGATGACTGCATGAACGGTAAAGACCAGATTTTTCACCTCAGCCGAACAAGGGATCACTTCAAAGTACCCGCATCTAAAAAGTCCCCTATAAACCATTAATGTGTAAATGAGCATTGTTTTCTCTTATAAATGGTCTAACTCCAAAACAGAATTGTTCCTGTCTAGTTTGACCATTAGAAATATCACTGTTTGTTCACCTTTAAATCTATCTTTCTATCTGGAATGTGCACATTTTTCCTTTTAAATTTTTGCTCTTGAAGGTGAGAAACACGATTAATTTCCTTATTATAATTCAAGAGAGAAATAACTAGTTTGTTTCCACAAGAATCCAATCATCTGCGTATTAAAATGTATACAACAGAGTGAACGATGACTTGGGAAACAGTGTCAACAAAAACACTACATTTGCAACTCCGAGGTCAATCCTACAGATCATACCGCGAATGTATGCGGAGAGTTCCTATTTCGACCAATTTGGCCTTTTACAAAACTAGGATTGACCGAGAAGTTACGCCTGATGGAACTATTTTTTTTTTCTCATTTGTAACATCTCGGTCAATCCTACAGTCAATCCAAATGCATAATAACCAAGGTCGTCCTGATTGATTGGGGTTTCTTTTTTGCAGAGAAATTTCCTGCGAACAAAATGTACGATTTTTCTGTAAATTACTGCGCCGACATACTCCGAGGCATAATTTTGTCCGGCAGATATAGCCGAGGTAGTTCCAAATGATGTTACTAAACATGCCCGGTTTTAGCGCATGCTCATTACAATCTGTCAAATGTAACAGTGCAGACGTTCACAGACAAATACACTACATATTTGCTATTGTGTAATCAGGTATAGATTACATATAATTATGATTGACAAAATACTAGAAAACATATAAAATTGTTGCATAAGTAAATATAACATTAGGTCAAAGAATAGATGCAAATATAGCTGCCCATTTCTTGTAGTAATAATAAACAATAAAAGCACACGTTCAGAAATGAGTTCCACAAGTAAAGATTTTTTTTTTTTTTTTTAAATATTTTTTTTGTTGCAATATTTTTATTTAGCGGTTAAGCTTTTCGTTTCAATGATCTGTATCGTTGACATTGCAAACTGTGACACGACGCTCTTCACCAGACCAGACAGGATACAAAAGTGCATTCATTCGACGTGAAAATAGGGTCAAATTTATTGAACTTTGTTATCGTTTTATTAACAATATAACTTTTTGACTGTTTTCAAAGTGTTACAAGAACTGGCTAAGAACTTGTGCTTGGGTATTTTAGATTGAACAGCACCTATATAGAGCTGGCTGGGGTGTGGGGGGATGGTTCCTGGTTCGAGTCAAGAACGGGATGGGCATTTTTCTCCCTGCTACAATTTTGTTTAATTATTTCAAGCTGTTAGCTGCAGATATTAGAAAATCTAAAAAATGAATTTTTAAAAAAATTAGAGCTGAACAGTAGCTGCTCGTGCAAAATTTCATAGCATATTTGGAATACAAGCGCATGTAGTCTTCGAGAATTTTAAAAGTACATATTGATATGTTCTTCATTCATATTTTACAATATCTAAATAAGGAAATTCTCTTTTTACCGATGTTAGTTTTTTACTTTTGTTTTAAAGAGTCTTCCATGACGAAGCTGAAGTTAGAAATTAATTCATTCATTAAACAATTAGCATTAAAGGACCAGGCGTGGAAATCATAAAAACAGGCCAATAAAATCAAACTCAATCAACGCAGATGAACCCAGCTGAAGTTTTCCTTGTTTATAAAAAAATATATTTAAAAAATGGAGATCATGAAGCGGTTGGTTTTCTAAATCTGGGTACAAGTTTGGTTTTAAAAATTAAATTCTCAACAGTTATGGTATTGAAATGGTGTGACCCTTGAGGTGGAAGTTAGTCGGAAAACCAGGAGGAAATTACCATTTTGGCTCGGTGACCACGAATCATTTTACACGTTGTACCATGGATCGAGGCTGGGTCAATAGTCTGGCGTATTGCCACTGCACTGTCAAGAAAGCTACATCACTTTGCGAATTCATTCTTTAGAAGAAAGAAAATACACGAGATATAACTTTCGTAAGGTGAAACAGGTTCATATATATATATATATATATATATATATATATATATATATATATATATATATATATATATATATATATATATATATACATACATACATGTATGTGTATGTATGCAAAACTTTTGACATAAATCAATATTATAGTTCAGTAATGCATGATGCAATGTTTTAAATACTGGCACTTTACAGATTTTCGTCTTTTGAGTATTATTACAATGTTTGGCTTTGGAATTTTAATAGATATGTGTTTCTTTTGAGTATACTGGAGGTATAAGTCATTGTATCACTTGGTATCATCTGTATTTGGTTACCTAATCAGACCTTGTCAACACTTTAAAGAATCTTAGACAGCGTATTAAACTTAATCACATTATCATTAAATTGACTCTTCTGTTCCATGATTATGTCAGAAGAAGTTGATTGGTCCAGACTGGTGGCTATAAGACATTAACTGAGGGTGTACATTCAATATATGTTACGAAGATTATTTTAGAATTCAACTAGTTTTTGAACGATTGCATTTTTTTAATCAGAGGAAAACAGAAAGTACCGCAAAGATTTAAATAGGTTATGAAGATTTTCATCTGTACAAGTAAGATTTAAGACTCGGACAAAATTACCAAGCAATGATTGGTTTGAGGAATGAATACACCTACACCGTAATCCGAGAGTCGCAAACACCGTGGTTTTAAATTCATATACTTGTGTGTATTGATTTATATTTAATAGATACAAATAAAAAAGGAACATAGCGCATTCTGAAAAAGACCTCTAAAACAAAAATGTTCTGTGTAAATTCTGTTCCTGAAGTGTAAAATTCAACGACGAGCAAACAAGTATCAGACAAACCATATTTATGGTAACCTGAATATGAAACTTCAAGAACTTATCAAACCTTGAAGTGGAAATATTGCAGATAGCGTCCCATTCTTTTCTATTTAATGTTGTAGTTTTGTAGATAAATTTGCATGATAGTTTTGAGATTTCTACTTTATGACTGCCGTACTTGTAAGATGATATGTATATAGATCTATTTGATTATTATGTATGAGTATGAGTGATGGAAATATGACTGGTGGCTCCAAAGGATATAACAATTCATTCGATGTTAAACACTTTTATGACTGTTTTTCACAGCAAAGATTTGGTACTTACCTACGTGACTGTTTTATATATATTTAACAGCTTCATACCTAGATAAGGACGTCAAATATTGAGGATGAGAATTATTTAATATAACAAGAGCATGGTGGATATTGGCGTGTGAAAGATAAGAGCAGACCTATTACTGAATCACTGACATTTAATAGCAAAATAAATGTTGCAAGTTGTTAGGATTTTGAAAATGTCTAAACTTTAAAACTCAAGAACCGATAACAGTAAATAAATCAAATGTTGAGGAAACTTTATGTCGGGTGAACAAGTTATTCGAAATATATTTTCGGACCTTTTCGTCAGTTTTAATAAATAGGAACAGTGGTCAACATTGAAGAGTTCATTTCTTTATTTACATAAGTTTTTCATCTCATAAGGCTGTCTATTTATAGATCAATCTGTTTTTAATAGGAAAAAAGATGAGTTTTGTAAGAATGATTACATCTTTTGTTTGACATAAAAAAAAACTTTTTTTTGTTTTTTGGGGGTGGGTAGGGGGAATGGGGATTACATTTGCTAGCACCATACAGATAAACAAGAAAATGACTATTAGTATTTAACCTCACATTTGTTTCTTGAACACGGGATTAACTATTTTCCTCCTTGACTCTGAATTCCAAGCAACAGAAAATTACCGCAGGTTTTTTAGCCATTGAACAGTTCATGGACTACAGAAACAGCTCCAGTATCAAATAAGGGATCTCCGGTGACTTAGTTGATAAAGCATAGATCTCGTAATGCAATGGTCGCGGGTTTAAAACCCGCTCAGGTCAGCCTGTGTCAGTTTCTTCTGTGTGTCCTGGGAAAGGTACTTAGGTCCCATTTCCTCTGCATGATATACCAATTATGTTAAAAGTGCCGTTAACAATAACCAACCAAACAAATGGCATCCAACCAACGTGCAAATCAGAGGTTTCTTTAATCTTCCTTGCATCATGTTGTATGTTCCTGTGTTTGGTATACTGCTGACTTGACATCGTATGATTTGTTCTCTTGTAGATTCTACGTCGTTGAATAAGGAGATGAAGAAAGCATTTCACTTAACAATCATATTCGGTGAGAAAAGGAACATTTATCAGGGTAATTGGGAATACGCATGTGCGGAAATGGCTGCCATGACGACACGCATGAAATTACAATAACTCAGTGGTTATGTTCATAATGGACGTGAAATTTGAATCTATGTGTAACTTAACGAACGTCGATGCATCTAGCAAACTTTAATAGATACTTACCTTTGGAAAAGACTGTTTGACTCGACTTATAAGCGACTATATACGATATATATATAAAAAAATCATATAATTTTGCAACTAATTTTACAGCTCATTCGTAATAGCTAAGATACTAACCCTAACACTGAAAGCTCTTCTCTCGACTATATGTAACCGTGGGTGGGGGTGGGGGTGGGGTGGGGTGAGGTTTGGGGAGGGGAGGGGGCGGTGTAATTCTTTCTTTGGTTTCTTGTTTGTTTTTAGATTTAAAAGAAAAGGAAAAGGTAACGATATTTATTTATTTTCATAGAGGAAGCGTGACCCGCATGGTGTCCTACAACGTGTAGAATGTGTCTGGTTAGATTAAATAATGAACTTAGTTACTCCTTTTATAGCGAAAATAAATTGCTGATAAAGAGGCATGGAGTTTAGGAATAAAGTAAAACGTGAATCAGGTTTCATCGACACGTTGGATATTGAATTATCTTTGTAGATGGAAGGTTCTTTGATCAGACCATATCAAATTATATAAGTATCTCGCTGAGATACTTTGAACTGTATTCGCAAAGCATGGAATTGGAATCAAATTTGTGATGAATTTCACATGTGGGGATGTCTGATAAAAAAAAAAAAAAAAAAAAAAAAAAAATCAAGATCAAAGCACATGTGCAAATTATGATGGATTTATCCATTCACAGATGGATATAGGAGAAGATTTTCATGGCAAATCTGGAGATGGAACTGGCGTTAATAGTTACATAAAGATGTGACATAAATCTGGTGTGTTGAAGTCAGATCCTTCTATAAAAATACAAGTCTGAAACGTATCGGAAAGTTCTGTTTGATCGCACTTACATATGGGATTAGGAAAGGGAGGGAGGTGTTCCGAGTGCGATTGCACCTCCTTTATTTAGTATGAATACGCAAAAAATTGGCCTCAGTGGCTGTAAAATAAAAAATAAATAAAAGAACGTGATCTTGATTAGTAAGTCTCATTTGCTAAGTATATGCTTTAATTTTTAAAAACCTATTTTGCTTAAATATTTATTTGACAGACTTGCGATCTCTGCGCATTATTTTTGACTGTATGCGTATTTGAGGCCAGCTCACTGAATATTTTATCTATACTGAATTAACCCACCGTATTCGTTGAATCAATTCATTTAAACCTGTCCTCACCAAATTAGTCACTTTAGCCTCATACTCTGGAAAGTTTACTGCATTTTCATCCACGATTACAAAACATGTTTTGCCGTATGACTGTCTAATTAACATGGTTACCATAGACAATATGGATTTTGGAGCAAATTTGCACAGGAAAATAATCAGGACTGTCGAGCTCTTATCCATATGAAGAAAGAATAAAGAATGTAATTAGGTCTGAAATGGAAAAAGAAGCATACAACAGTTTATTATTTAAAAAAAACAAACCTTTCTATGCCAGAAAATTGTCTGCTCTTGGTATAGCATCTCTACTGGCAAATACGTCTCGGTGCCCCGGATGGCCGAGTGGTCTAAGGCACTCGCCTTTACCGATCACTGCCATCTCACCTCTGTCCGCGTGGGTTCGAGTCTTGGGCTCGGTTAATGTGGTTATGTGAGAAACCTTGCCAGTAGCTTCCCGTGGGTCGGTGGTTCTTTCCGGGATTTTCCCTGGTTCTTCCTCCACGAGATACACTGGCCGCCATGTATAACCTATCATGTGCTGAAAAATGGCGTTAAACCCATAAAAACCAAACCAAACACGTCTCTTTATATATCAATGAAAAGAGTATTGCTTAGTTGGTACCGTATATATATCGCATTATGCGACGGCAGATCTAGGGGTGTGTAGTTTGCAGTTAGACTCGTCTTATAAGCGAATATAGACGGTATGCTGAAAAATTTATTTTGTTGACTATCCAAAACATGGAGCTGTCAGTATTTGGATGCATTCGGCATTGATGCATTTTGTATGCTCTTCTTAAAGTAATCGACGCGGACAAGTTTTGAACTCTGATTTTTGCCAAAATATACCCTTAAGCGGATATTGTCGATAGTATTCGGTATAGATATCTCAGGTGCGAATATTGATCGTTTGGAAACAAAATTCTGAATAAGTAAATAAACATTTTAAATATAAAATATTTGAGGCCATAAGCTAATTAAAGATTTCATATAAGCTGTGTGATGTTATACTCTCAGAAATTTATACCTTTTCTTCATTTTAAATTATCTTTTTATTAATTAATTATTTATATCATATGTGCAGTAATAATTTTTGGGAAAATCTATTTAATGATACTAACCATAAAAAGGCATAATCTTCAAGCATTTGTTTCATCACCATCGTCGTCGTCATCATCATTGTAGTCGTCATTATTGTTATTATTATTATTATTATTATTATTATTATTATTACTGTTGTTATTATTTTTACTATTATTATTATTATTATTAGTAGTAGTAGTAGTAGTATTTTTGTTATTGTTATTGTTATTATATTATTATTATTATTATTATTATTATTATTATTATTATTATTATTACTGTTGTTATTATTATTATTATTATTATTATTATTATTATTATTATTATTATTATTATTATTATTAATATTATGTTATAAATAATATAATGGTCAGTCGCGTTAATCTTTGACTTAACTGAAAAATTCCTTGGGGAAACACTTATCAGATTAAGAGAAATTCCTGACTTCTATCCCCCATTGATCTTTTCGTTCCGTGTTTTACCGCACAACAACACTTAGAAGATTATATTGTGGTGAGGCAAGGAACGTACCTAGTCCAGCGATATACAACGGTAGCAGATCCGAGCTTATCCAGTGGTGGGAATCGAACCCGCACCCTTTTGGCCATGAGTCCAACGTCTTAACCATTGAGCCAGAGAAGCTGCCTTTTTGTTTAAACTAGTGTATCACTCGCTGTGTAGTTGTGTGTATTAGTACTGGTTTGAGAAAGACAACCGTCCATAATTATTCTTCTTCTTCTTCTTCTTCTTATTATTATTATTGTTGTTGTTGTTGTTATTATTATTATCATCATCATCGTTATCATTATTATTATCATTATCATCACTATCATTATTATTATTATTATTATTAACTGAGCCTTAAATAATAAATCATCAGTCTTACACCATAGCTCTTTGACCATGAGGCCATATTAAAATCACAATAGTTTACGTCTAGCTGGGTAATACACTTTCAATATTTATTAAACTATAAATTTATTTTAATCTCACAGAAATGCACCAATCAGATTAATACTTTAATACTTTATGTGAAGGGATGATAAACAAATCCAGTTAGATACTAATATAAATTGAGAAGATAATAAGACAATTATCAATTATCCAGCTTTCGCCCACTTTATTTACAATAATAAAACTGTAACACTGTAACTGTCTTTACCTAACAACTATATAAGCGCCATGATTGATACACTCATGTTCAAAAGCGTCATGTTACACTCATGTTCAAAAGCGTCATGCTGCACTTATGTTCAAAAGCGTCATGTTACACTCATGTTCAAAAGCGTCATGCTGAACTTATGTTCAAAAGCGTCATGTTTCACTCGTGTTTAAAAGTTTCATATTACACTCATGTAAAAAAGCATAATTTTACACTCATGTTCAAAAGCGTCATGTAGCACTCATGTTCAGAAGCGTCATATTAAACGCAGGTTCTCATTATATACCATTAACTCCGTAAAATACGCTCCATGCTTTCCACTATTGACAGTTTCTAAAGTTCTTTATTACAAATGTGAGATAAGTTCCCTCTTAGATAATGTAACTTTCTTGTGAACAGAAAAATAACAACTGAATATTTATTAATATGTCTCTATTTTCTATGTCACGGTTTGTTTTCAGAATTTCTTGACAATCGAACCTAATTGTCACAGTTCATAATATAAAATCTTACACTTTTGAAGAATTAAATATTTTGGAAACCGGCATCTGAGACGGCATAAAACCGAAAGGTACTGCTTAACAAAACTGAAAACTTCCCTTCTAAGAGGCTCTCATTTTAACACATAAAGTTAATCAAATTATTACAAACTTCATTTTGTAAGTCTGCAAATTAGGCAAGGTTATTGAACTTTTCATAATATCGGCTCTTCCAATTTAAAAAATAAAAGCCTGTTATCTCCTGCGTCTGAATAATCCTAACAACTGTAATAACAATAGTTCTAACAACTCTAATAACAATAGTTCTAACAACTGTAATAACAATAGTTCTAACAACTGTAATAACAATAGTTCTAACAACTGGGATAACAATAGTTCTAATAACTGTAATAACAATAGTTCTAACAACTGGGATAACAATAGTTCTAACAACTGTAATAACAATAGTTCTAACAACTGTAATAACAATAGTTCTAACAACTGGGATAACAATAGTTCTAATAACTGTAATAACAATAGTTCTAACAACTGGGATAACAATAGTTCTAACAACTGTAATAACAATAGTTCTAACAACTGTGATAACAATAGTTCTAACAACTGTAATAACAATAGTTCTAACAACTGGGATAACAATAGTTCTAATAACTGTAATAACAATAGTTCTAACAACTGGGATAACAATAGTTCTAACAACTGTAATAACAATAGTTCTAACAACTGTGATAACAATAGTTCTAACAACTGTAATAACAATAGTTCTAACAACTGTAATAACAATAGTTCTAACAACTGTGATAACAATAGTTCTAACAACTGTGATAACAATAGTTCTAACAACTGTAAGAACAATAGCTCTAATAACTGTAACAACAATAGTCCTAACAACTGTAATGACAATAGTTCTATCAACTGTAATAACAATAGTTCTAACAACTGTGATAACAATAGTTCTAACAACTGTAAGAACAATAGTTCTAACAACTGTAATAACAATAGTTCTAACAACTGTGATAACAATAGTTCTAACAACTGTGATAACAATAGTTCTAACAACTGTAAGAACAATAGCTCTAATAACTGTAACAACAATAGTCCTAACAACTGTAATGACAATAGTTCTATCAACTGTAATAACATTAGTTCTAACAACTGTAATAACAATAGTTCTAACAACTGTGATAACAATAGTTCTAACAACTATAATGACAATAGTTCTAACAACTGTAATGACAATAGTCTTGTACTCCATCCTACTATAAAGGTTTAGGTTCAACTGTATTTGACCTTAGTCACTATACCTTAGTATTCATCTCATTCTCAATAGACCTAACAAATATTTTCAGAAGATGACCATTAGTATCCCAGACCATATATAGTTCAGAAGATGACCATTAGTATCCCAGACCATATATAGTTCAGAAGATGACCATTAGTATCCCAGACCATATATAGTTCGCATAATTTGTAACTGTCTATGTATTTAAGCATACATTTAATTAAAATTGTCACTAAGTCAAAAATAGTCACGTTCACGATACCTTTTTAACCCTTTTGTGTGTAAGTATCCAATTAAATACTTGTCAGAATCAGGAAAGTAACATTCTCGATAAAGTCAGAGAGCGATTCTTGTCCAAACTGGTACGAAAACATTTCGAATCCAGACATATATATATATATATATATATATATATATATATATATATATATATATATATATATATATATATATATATATATATATATATACGTATATGTATGTATGTATGTTGTTCCGACAGTGATGGAAATTGTATTAATAAAAAAAAACGTTTATGGGTGAATAAAACTTTTAAATCCGATGTCTCTTTTTTTCTAAACTTTCTAAACATCTTAACATTTTTATATTAAATGTAAAATTTTGTTGGTTTTGGTTCTTATGCAGATTCAGTAATATAAAAATGTGAGAGATATGTTAATATCGAATACTATTTTATACCTAAAATTTACCTGTATACAGAAAATGTATTTTAGAAGACAAAAATGAATTTGAAAGTGCATACATGTGCTAATTGGCTCGATTGCATCATATTTATTAAAAGTGCCGGCGGTATGAAATTCATGATATTTGTAATGGCATGACTGCAGAATTACCACCTCGATTTTGTGGCATTTCTTAGACCTTTACCTTGCAAACTTGTTATATTGAAAATACTAGGTATTTTCGGGTGTCATTTGGATGAATAACGTTCTAACTGACGTTCAGTTCCAGCCCTTTGCAGAGTAAACGTTCCATTAGGGGATGGGAGGGGGTAGAGAATGAAATGAGAAGGATATCTCTTTTGAACAAAGATAAAACTTTGCGTTATTTTGTCTCAATATTGAGTAGGTTCTAGTGCCTGCAATTTTAACAGTGATAGTCCTTCTTATTGATCAGAAATGCACTTGCGACTATTCAAATATATAGGGTTCATTGTATGATGCTCCTTTAATATTGCTACACACAAGGGGTCTTATTACCGAGCGAACCAAACACCTACGCGAGTCTGGTTTGAGGTCCATTGTTTCCCCTATTTCCAAGGGCCTCAAGACAACAGTCGTTGTTAACTGAAGTGTTCTAAAATGCGCAAATACTACAGTAATATCATTCTAATCAACGTATGACCACACATCATGAAACTCTAATAATTTCACACTTGCATGGTTTTTCTTGTTTCACATTTGTATGACTCATCAGTGAGCCTTTCTAAGCCGAATATTAGTACTTCACGTAATGCACCCCGAGACATGACCCAAACACCCAACACAAAGAATTATTCCTATCTCAAATTACTAAACATATATACCTAAAATTATCCAGACAATTCCCTACGTTAAGTCTCGTGAATACTGTACATTATGACGTCTGCTCCTAGAAATTGGCTAATTACTCAGTTTGAGAAATATCTTCCCAACAGCGACTTCCCATAATCAACAAATAATCACTAAAATCTAACAAAGCTATAAACGGAGACGTACATATAAATAGCACATACCCTAGTTTTATTACAATATAAATTTCCTGTTTGACGTTCAAAATTATATAGTAGTAGAAATGAATCCCATGCAATTTGTGAGGATGTATACCATCGCATCCTCTGTACTCTAACCACTGATTATAGCTTGTCAACACCTGTGCACCCCTCTTTGACAAACAGGTAAAAAGGTACAGACGTTTTAATCTACAACCAAAAAAGACATGATCGTCCTAAAACAATTTTCATTGCTACCATTGACAGCCAGAAAGCCAGGGTGGTTATTAGTTTAATTTGTACTCACTTTTATAACATTAAACCTGTAATTGAATTTTCATCACGGGTGGACAAAATACTGACACAGCTATCATACACACCTTTCGAGCTTTGAATCAAGACATGCTAAGTTTAATGCAATTGTCCTATGATTATTTCAACAGGCTTTATTTTACTGATTGTAGTCTGTGAATTCTTTGCAAAGAGAAATTATATCGTGAGAGCCAATGCTCGCAAAACATATGAATTATTTAATTCTTAATTTTTAAAAATTTCATATAAAAGAAATACAGTTGTGAAATTCTACTTATTATATGACGAAATACGATATTATTTTCTTGAATAAACGGCCCAAAAAGTAAACCTGCCATGATTTGATTTGCAGTTAGTCATCTAATCTATTGTGCCCATTCACCGTGTGGCAATGACGCACACAAATAGGTGTCTGAACAGCATAAAGTTTTATAGATAAATAGACAGCGGTAGATAGACAGATAGATAGATAGATAGATAGATAGATAGATAGATAGATAGATAGATAGATAGATAGATAGATAGATAGATAGATAGATAGATAGATAGGTAGGTAGGTAGGTAGGTAGGTAGATAGACAGACAGACAGACAGACAGACAGATAGATAGATAGATAGATAGATAGATAGATAGATAGATAGATAGATAGATAGATAGATAGATAGATAGACAGACAGGCAGATAGATAGATAGATAGATAGATAGATAGATAGATAGATAGATAGATAGATAGATAGATAGATAGATAGATAGATAGATAGACAGACAGACAGACAGATAGATAGATAGATAGATAGATAGATAGATAGATAGATAGATAGATAGATAGATAGATAGACAGATAGACAGACAGGCAGATAGATAGATAGATAGATAGATAGATAGATAGACAGATAGACAGACAGGCAGATAGATAGATAGATAGATAGATAGATAGATAGATAGATAGATAGATAGATAGATAGATAGATAGATAGTTTGACACAGTTAGATAATGGACAGTCAAAATGTTACGTTGAAGCTTTGTATCCCTAACAATTCCAATTGTCTTCGTCCGTGAGTAAAAACTGCTGAGAATATTGTGTGTATATGTGTGTATGCAGTATATCTTAAAGTGCAATTTGAATCTGCTTTTTATATTGTATTTAATTACTTTAATATTAATTTCCTGTTATTTTCTAACAACGTAGAACACAAACATATACTCCTTGTGCTAATTTCCCAGTCGTCACAGAGGATATTTCATATCTCCATTTTTCTTGTAATCAAAGTCTATTTTTACTAAAGTTAAATTTTAGACTCCAGAGAGAGATTTGGCTAAATTTAAGGCAGCATTGAGAGTTGCAATTCGGTTCCCTCATTTTCTGGATGATCTGAGGAACAAGAAGAGTGCGGTGAGAGGGGAGAAAGCGTACACTGCCTTCTGGAAACACCTCTTATGAAATTGTTTTGAAAATCTTTGGTCTTCCAAACTCTGTTCTTTTTCAAATCTTTAATCACGGCCTCTCAGTTCTAACGACATTTTGACCTACACATTACGTTGGGTGCTGATATTTATATTAATCTTTTTCAAATAATAATTTGTACTCTGCTCCATAGAGCACGGACTGACTTGATGTGCCGTTCAGCCCTATACATGCATACATACATACATACATACATACATACATACATACATACATACATACATACATACATACATACATACATACATACATACATACATACATACATACATACATACATACATACATACATACATACATACATACATACAGATTTGTCTTGTTCCAGGACGGCAGAACTTCATCCGTGATCCCTATTTGTGGTAGGGGTGAAGAAACAATGGCTCCTTCATCTGCATCAATCTAAAACAGTGTGCAGATAATGATGTCATGTACCGATTGATCTTATCAACTTGGTAGAATAACAAGAGAACCGATGTTCGTGTCGTAACTTCACGATCCTCCAGGTCCAATTTGTAAAGCTGCATCCTTGACTTGCAACGCAACAGACGGGGTTTTTGTTCTCCCTCAACCTCTCCAGTTCTTGTCCCGTATGTCGTTTATAATTTAAGGCATTGGAATTGTTGAAATATATTGAGTGAAACCTTACTTCGACATCAGGGATTGATCTATGTATATACTCGCGTATAAGGCTATACCAACTGCAAACTGAATAGACACAGATCTGCCGTCGCATAATGCGCCCGCACATCTGGGTCAATGCACTTTGTAAGGACTAATCAGTAGAACAAACAACATAGACCCTGATCTGCCGCCGCATTATGCGACGGCAGATCAGGGTCTATGTTGTTTGCATTTGGATCCAGATATACACGAGTATATACGATATGTATTAGGGTGTAAGGGCACGTCAGCACTACATTGGATATATGGTGCCGACCAAAAGATGAACATAAAGTACTACAAAATAAAAAGATAAAAGGTTGAAGATTTACAAATTCTGTTAAAAATATAAAAAATAAATGTTAAAGGTAAAAGAAGTATAAAATCTTTTTAAAATATAGGGTCAAAATTTGTTATGCAAACCGCATTCACTCAAAAATGTCCAAGACTTTCTCTGGTTGTTAAATTTAAGCTTCTACAAGGCTTTCAGTGTAGAAAGGGATTCCGAATTTGTTTTTGAGATTTGAGTATGGCTGTAGGGGTTAGGGTTAGGATTAGGGGTATGTGGTAAAAATGGAGGCGTTATTAGATAATCGGCTGGAGATTGTGCCAAGGGATGTTGCAACGGCAGCTCCAACCTTGTCTCCATCTTTCGAACCGTCTGTATACAGGGACGCATAGCCTCAGTAGGTAGCTCTGACATAATTGAATTTA
This sequence comes from Margaritifera margaritifera, assembly GCA_029931535.1. Taxonomy (NCBI): domain Eukaryota; kingdom Metazoa; phylum Mollusca; class Bivalvia; order Unionida; family Margaritiferidae; genus Margaritifera; species Margaritifera margaritifera. The sequence goes on from JAQPZY010001617.1 coordinate 345,731, forward strand.
CCCTGAAAAACGAGAGAATTTGTTAAAGACTTGGCAAAGGTCAAACATGCTTTTTTCTTCTTTTTTTTTTTTTGTGGAGGCGGGGCCGGGCGGTGAGGGGAGATAACCCAGATGGTTATTTGGGAATATAGAATTTTACAGTATTTGCAAGACTGATTTTTGTGGCTTCTTGGCGAGGACGAATTCGTGTGCCGAGAAGTGGAATGAAATTTGGTTTATGAGCGTACTGTGTCTGGTATTTGGGCCTAAAGACGACATCATGCGGTATTAAATGGATAATCGGAGAGTTCGGTAGTATGACATGAGGAATGTGCTCTTGCGACTACTTGAGACTATCGCTGAAGACTGTCACAGGAAAAAAATATATAATTGGCTTTGCCCGTCAAAATAAAATCTTTAAATCCATTATCATCGTCTCTTTGTCTTATATCTTGGCTAACGTCAGAATATCTTTGACAAACAAACTTGGCAAGGCCATATGGTGGACAGACATACATTCAAATGAAGATGGTTGTTTTATTTTCAGATGTATGGAGTTTGCATATACAATCGCGACAAAAGCGGAATATTTACATTTTGACATAACCGCGCTTCTTACCTAGTAAACCTTCTAACGTGATTTTTATGTAAGGAATTTCGGTTTATCGATTTATTCATTGTAATCGTAAATCATGATTACGTAGTATTCATTCGTGACCCGGATGTTGCGTGAAACGCCCAGCTATTTCTGTGTTAATTCATCATGGCGCCTTTCGTGCCTCCCAAGGGAAACAGATAATTAACTTGAAGCATGATTTGAATTAAGAAGATTTCTTTTTCGATCTTAGGATACCAATTAAGTAAACAAATGTAAAAGCTGAACGACCTCTTCCTTGTAGCTTTCCATTATTTTGAATTAATTGCACAGCTTGACAAGAAAGATTAGTTAATAAACTTTTAACGCTCTGATGGTATGACAAGTAAAATAGTTTATTCACTAATTGCAGTTCAAATGTAAGAGACAAAAATGTACCCTTTTGCATTTGTAAGGTAACCGGAACTGTAGGTCTAAACAAATTTGGTGACTCATCCTGGTTCTATTACAACATGAATATCTATGTCAGCAAAACATGAAGAAATTGTATATAGATTTTTAGCACGTGTAACACGTGCCAAATGTGGACTACATATACACATGCAGACATTTATCTTAGAGGCATTTAAATAATCCAGGTATAGGACACACTATCATTGCCATATGTACGTTATATATTTATTGAGTAGGTAGTTCTGTGAACAAAAATCAGTTGTTTAATTTAAAAGGAGTTAATTCTTTGTTTATTGTCTGTCTGATGCACCTTTTCTGGCCATACATTTTAAATAACATGAAAATTACAATATAAACCTTTCGACGCTAATTTGAACTGAATAATAAGGACAAAACTGTGCCATGTGCATACTGCAATTTGTAATTGCATATATATATATATATATATATATATATATATATATATATATATATATATATATATATATATATATATATATATATATATGACAGGAGACTTTATACAAATGACAGAAGACTTGAAACTTATGGCTATTGATACGGGTATTACAGACGGGTGACTTTAACACCAGTATAATAAATCCACTCTGAAGTCATAGGATGAAATCACTATGTGATGAGCTTTCCTTTGCATTAATAAGCCCTCTCATTTCACTGAAAAATCTAACCTACCTCTCATTGGAATAAGTTTTGTTCCCAGCGACAAAAAGCAATATCTATGGTTCGATAAGCCAAACATCTACATATTCAACAATTTGCACAAAAGGTTAGATCTAGAACTACATCTTTTAAAGATTGGTGGTCAGCCCTTAAGGTTTCCATCAGCCTTATATAGTATATACCTCCAACTAACAGTTCGATAATCACCGACGATGTTGACAAAGGTGAAGCATTTACGGTTTTTTAAAAAGAGAACACTGTACCACAGGAGACAAATGTTCATCTTGCAGATATTCCTTTACATACCGATGTAAGTTTTAGTTCTATAGAACTAAGGCCTGACGAAGTACGACATGTTCTCAAATGTCTTCCTCTCGGTAAGGCTTCTGGTCCCGATGATGTGGTTAACTGTATTCTGCGTGAGCTGGTTAATGAACTCTCTCATACACTTTGTTCACTTGCAACCAATCTCTGAGAGAAGCCGCCTTTCTAGACTCTTGGAAAGAAGCAGACGTTTGTCGACTATTAAAGAAGGGTGACCCTTCCATTGTATCTAATTATATAACAGTGCCTCGTTTCAATACTGCTGGGAATGTTTCTGAAAGGATGGTTTTTTAACATGTATTTAATTACTTTCCATTCTGGCTTTATTCCATGTGATTCTATGGATAATCAGTTGAAATATCTCAAAGATAGGCTTTACCAAGCAATTGATTCCGGTAAGGAAATTAGATTTGTGTTTTTCGATATAAGTAAAGCTTTTGATCGCAAGTGGCAGCGAGGACTCGTCCATCAATTGAAAGCTACTGCATCACAGGAGGCCTTTTGAAATGGTTTCCTAGCTATCTTAACAACAGGAAAAAACAAGTGATACTTCCGAGAGTGTTTTCAGAGTCGAGATGTATTAGACCGGGTATGCCCCAAGTATCCGTTTTAGGCCCCTTACTTTTTTATATGCATAAAAAAAATTTCGTATAGGATATACGCTCCAATATAAATTATTTGCAGACGATACAAGTCTCTTTTTAATCGCAGATAATCCCATCCCAACCGCTCAAAACCTCAACTCTGACTTGGGACAAAATCTCTCAAGGGGCAAATAATTAGGCAGCCAGAATTGCAACCGGTGCAACAAACTTATTATCTATTGAAGCTTTACGCCGAGAAACTGGATGGGAAAGTCTTGGAATCCAGACGACAAAAGACAAATTTACACTTTTATACAAAATGACAACTGGTTCAAGCCCTCCCTATCTCAAATCTCTTATTCCACCAGCTGATAGTGATATGTTTAATATGACGTCAAATACTTTTAGAATTACTTTCCTTCAAAACATTTCACTTCAAATCACTCATCCATTTTTAGGTCAACTTCCATTTACTAGTACATTTTATGGAAGAATTTAAATGCATACAAATTCAAAAATTTCAAGTAGTCCATGTGTCTGGAGAAAAAATAAATCTTGCAAAATTACTGTCAGTGTGTGATCAAAAATATATGTTAGAAAAAAACAACAACATCGTATTTAACTATTCGTGAAAGCTGACAAAAACCATGGTGTGAACGGGAGTCCTCTCCATTCGAGATGGTGTGAACGGGAGTCCTCACCATTCGAGATGGCGTGAACGGGAGTCCTCTCCATTCGAGATGGTGTGAACGGAAGTCCTCTCTATTCGATATGGTGTCAACGGGAGTCCTCTCCATTCGAGATGGTGTGAAATGGAGTCCTCTCCATTCGGGATGGTGTGAACGGGAGTCCTCTCCATTCGAGAATATTCACAGTTCTGATCAATACAAATGAATACTGTTTCTACAACACTGCATACGGACGCTGTCAACAACGTTGAGCTAGGGAGATGTGAATTTTTAGCACACTTGCTTGTTTTCTTTTTAGCACACTTGCTGATTTTCTTTCGCATATAAAGTAGTCGTCCTGAACAAACTTTGTCCCTGGTACTTTTTCATCAGATTACAAATAAAAATTTCTCACCGAGAAAGTTTTGTTTTAAAAAAATAAAAGTATTTTGACAGACATAATTTAGTAATTTATTCCTGCTACTGAAACTTTTCTGGCAATGATCTTTGCAATGTCTTCTGCTGCTGTTAGAAACAATTTCGAATTTGAAAACAGCACGGAACAAAAACATATACGCGTCGCAAACAAGCCGGAACCGGAAATTTGTAATTGGGAATAATGTAATTCTCCTTAATCTTTCTAAGAAGTTCCGATTGATCCATTATAGGAATTATGACACATTTTCTTCTCAAAGGCTTTAAGTCTATGTTGAACAAAATTAATGGTTGCCATTAGATTTCGGTTTTGAAAGTTAATTACACAGTTTCTTTACAATTGGGATTCGTGTTTCACACTGTACTATTTCAAAGAACAAAAGATCTAGTAACGCCTTTAATTGAGGTGCCATTGCACTTCTTGGTTTAACACAAGCCAGTTCAGCTATTATCGCTTATCTCTTTAACAAGTCGTTGAGTCTGGCAGCGTTAAATAACAATGCAGATATCGAAATCAATTTAACGAATTCTCTCCTGCTCACGGACTGTCAATAAACTTTAAAAAAAATGTCTTCGGAAAATGACAAGGAGTATCCCAGACAAAAGATGATTTGCATAATATTTCACGTTCTCTGTGGCTAGGTATTAATTAAAATTTTTGCTGACGTGGACTTTGTCACGAACTTAACAAAGGCAAAAATAATCAGCGGGCACACGCTCCTAATTAAGGAGAATGACCCAATTTATACTGTTCGCATTCAAATTTACTCTGCATGGTGCTGACGCTAGTTTCGTGGAAAATCCGCTATTTCGAGACTTAGAGGCAGAGAGAGAGAGAGAGAGAGAGAGAGAGAGAGAGAGAGAGAGAGAGAGAGAGAGAGAGAGAGAGAGAGAGAGAGAAAGAGAGAGAGAGAGAACGTTGATAAATTAATGCACAAATGCATTTCTACTTATTGCAATAATCGCGACGTAGTATCTAACTTTGCTTGTAGTGTTGTACATATGCAAGAAAACTCATCTACAAAGAACACTCAAAGGACCACACAAATTTGTCTTTTTGTGGACAAATATCCTTTTCATAATGGTGAGATATGTCAGTAAACCTAGGAAAATGGGTCGAGAAATATTGTCATTTATAAGCAGTCTTAATATTGAGGTTTCGCTGTATTGTGTATTTATTTCTTGCCATGTTCAGTTGCTAATATACGTATGGGTTCAGTTTTGAAGAGAGTAGTTTGTTCATCACTTTATAAATTGTCCTCCAAACGACAGAGAGATCTTCAACTATGTGATTAAGTCTTTTTATCTTCTTCTTGTTTTCCTCACTCTTTCTTTGTACAAACGAAAAGTGTTCCAGCCTATCGTAATCAGTGCTTCTCTACGAGGAGATTTTATTCATCAAAACGCTATAGGCAATCCTTTTTACAAATCTGCTTGATAGTAAAATTATGGTAGTTATATATTCATCTCATGGACTTGACACTGGTTGCCTACTGTTGTATCATATATACTTATCACTAAATAATACCTTGTCAATTCCTGGTCCAGCCTTAGATGTAAAGGTAAAGGTAAATGTAAGGTAGATGTAAAGGTGTTGGCGCTTTTTATTTTTAATTTAAAAGACTCTATCGTCTTCATTCGATTTTCATTGCTGCACTATAATCGGAAGCGAACAAGCCAAGGTGGTCATTAACATAATTTGTACCCATTTTTATAACCTTAACCCTGTAATTTAATGTCATCACAGGATTTGTACTCCAGACTGACGAAATTACTGGCGTGCGATACAAAGTGGTAGCATACAGCCCCTACAAAACATTGGAACTTGGCATATTCGGCACAAACGTGTTTCTCTTCACCATGACATACTATATATATATATATATATATATATATATATATATATATATATATATATATATATATATATATATATATATATATATTTAACTTAGTACACAAGAAAGACTTTTGAAAAGCGGAAGGATCTTAAATACGACATAACGCAAAATAAACAGAGAAATTAATAAATTCGTTGCATAAATTTCATATAAAACGCGCACAATTTCGAATTCTATTTATCACATTTTATTTTTTGCGCACGGGCAAGTTTGCGGCTTTGTTTGATCAAGCGGCAATAAGAGCTCAGTAACATGCCTTGATTTTGATTCAGAACCCCGGATGTAAATTTAGTTTACTGTGTTACGTCATCGTGTTATTTTTACATGTTTTTTTTCAGAAATATGAAATATGTTGAATTAAAAGCATATCGGTGATGTCGTTACATAATACCCTTATATATATATACATGCATACATACATACATACATACATACATACATACATACATACATACATACATACATACATACATACATACATACATACATACATACATACATACATACATACATACATACATACATACATACATACATACATACATACATACAGCTGCTATTTTACGTCTTAACTGTATTATTTACATCCACCATCTACTTCTGGCGTTAAAAGAGAAACTTAATTACCTCTATTTTCTTCCATTTTTTTCTGAAATTATGTTTATTTTTACAAATGCAGGAAGAGGCGAAAGAAACTTTAATTAAACTTTCAATTTTGAATGAGGAATGACGAATAGATGCATTCAATACGTAACACATTTCAAATGCTGTACAGTCAGAGTATTAAAGCTTATTTACCTAGTCTATTTTGGTACAGCTGGGCAATTAATTCAAAATAAATGAAAACTTTGCATGGTAGAGGTCTTTCAATCATCACATTTTTTATTTCCTTGGTATCTTGAAATCGAAACAAATGTCTTCTTTGCAAAAATAAATCATGCTTCTAGTTAATTATTCTTTCCCATGGGCGGCAGGAAAGGAGCAATGATGAATTAAGACAGAAGCAGATGGGCTTGTCTCTCGACATCCGGGTTTCGCGTGAATATCACGTGACCATGATTTACAGTTGCAATTAAAAAGTCAAGACAATGAAATCAAATTGTTTTAATTACGAAAACTTTGGTTTATTTTAGGGTTCTTGGAATAAAATTTCAATGTTAGTGATAAACCATGAAACGAATGAATATTTTTTTAAAAAATTACAATTAAGAATTAAAATAAACGAAAATTTAAAAACCTTGATAGAAAAAATGTATAGTTTGCTTTGTATTTCTAAAAAGGGAACTCAGTAGATGGCGTGCCAGATTCGCGACCGGCAGATGCATGTTTGAATTCTACCACCGGATCAGTCCGGGTCGGCTACAGTGGTGTTTATTTTTTATTTTTTTTTGGGGGGGGGGAGGGGGGAGGGGTGGGGGGGGGGGAGGGGTGTGGTTGAGGCCTTATAGAAAATTATTAGTATGGCTACTTTCACTTCCTGAACTTGAGAGGTAAATATACAGAAAAAAATATTTTTTTTTTTTAAATTTTTTTAGCTTATATAATATTATAAAATTTCATAAGTGCACTTTCTGAAAATACACTGTAAAAAATAATTTCTGTATTTAAAGGACTGAAATGTTAGTGTACTTTGTGCTATTTCAAGTACATATTTACAGCACACAGAATCAGTCATTTGCATGAGATATTTGCTTCAATCAACACTTGGTTTTTCCTAATAGCGATAAAAAATAAATGTCAATGCAAGTAGATGAAAGACATGCAAGTGTATGTTAAGTTTCATTAAATTGCGGGAGATGTAGAGCAGACAGGTTTGCTATGTGTCGTCTCTACTTTCATCAATACTGAGATCAAGCTAAAGTAAGCTAGAGTTAGGCTTCATTTTCAGTCAGATTTACCTCCCCTGAAATGAATATCCGCCATCTTATGGGTCAACTTTCGTTACCATTATTGCTGAGAGGAACAGTATACACGGGCTAGTTCCAACAATCACAATTTTCACCGAGTTAATTTTTCCCATGTTGTGTTTCTTTTCTTTGCATTTTTTTTTATTACGGTGAGAAAGACAAAGAAACAAAAATTGGCGTACAGTAATTTCAAGATAAATAATTATGAAAATCTACGAATAATTATGAAGTCTATGACGTCAAATAAAAATTACCTCTAACAAAATCGACTGAAACTAGAAATCACACATTCCGATATTCCTAGCGGCTACTTTACTTAATCCCTAGAAATGTATTTATTTAAATTTTTAAACACTTGGTACTGAAATTTTTTATGGGCGTGGATATTAGCTCAAACGGCTTTTTGAAATAGTTGAATCCATGAGAATTATTGTATTGATAAAAGATCTTGAATTGTGCAAAAAGCAAATATATATATATATATATATATATATATATATATATATATATATATATATATATATATATATATATATATATATATATATATATATACACACCCTGTAAGGTGCTGGTTTGCATACTGTACATTTTAATGGAAAATGATTGTTTACATTGATCTCAGATTTACAGTGGGGCTTGAAACTGAATCCTTATTCAAGATGTAAAATAAAGCACCCTGCTTCATCGATTATAATTCCTTAATCATTCTCTTTTTTCTATTCTATTTTCATTAACTTCTCTCTCTCTCTCTCTCTCATTATATATATATATATATATATATATATATCTATGTATATATATATATATACATATATATATATATATATATATATATATATATATATATATATATATATATACGAATACACACCTTTCTGTCGGTTCAATCATGTTCCGTATTTTGTACAAAGTCCCATATTTTTTACGAGAATGTAGAGATACAAATCTACTAAAAAGTATATAGAATAGTGCAACAAGTAAAAATTACAATATTTTGACAATGTCAAGAAAACCATTTGTTACGCGAACCATTTTGGGCAGATTTATGGACCTGCATCCCAACAATTTTACAAAGATAAGAATCCATTCTTAAATTAACTTCACTGAAGCTGGAATACTATACAGCGCAAATATTTTAGTAGCATAATAATTTCGCTAACTTTACGGTAGTAACTGAATCCGCGAAAAAATGGTAAAGAGTATGAGACCAGATGGTATGCATTAAGTTGAACAAGTTGAACACAAATTTCAAATTTCTCATGTCGCGAAAATGAAACATTCATCAAAATCGCAACCCCAAAAGTGTCAGTAGACTAAAATAATTATGGTTCACATCAAAGGGTAAAATGAGCTTGGAGATGCAACTATTTTTTTAGCAAAAAGTGAATTTGAGGTTAGTATATGGGTTATGCTACACCTTTATGCAATTGATATGGCGGTTTAGACATAAAATACAAAATATATAAATGTATACCTTGTAATAAATGGACAATACAAAATAATGATTAATACGTAGATAAGCATGTGGCTAACAAATTATATTTAAAGGGAACAAAGAATAGAAATCAAAGCCAGTGACAAAAGATGAGGTGTTCAGTACTTTAAGTGTATACAGTATTATAGCATACAAAAGTACATCAAAATCATGCTGGTGCATACACTAAACATAGTCATATGAATTCATATTACAATGTCAAAATACACAATTTTCACTTTATCACTGCGGAAGGGAGGGTAAGTAAGCTCGTGCGTAGTAGTAATACTTAAACCACAATGACTGTTGGACCAATTCAAAGTTGCAGGAGTTTGATTAGTAATGCATGTTCAAGTGATGTAGGCTGGTAGAGAAATATGCGTATTTGTTGAGAGTGTACTAACTGACCTCGTACTATAACATCGCAACAATTTTTGTCCAATGACAAACCCTTTAATGTAGCTGAATATTTCATTTCCGAACCTAATCGTGCGCATTTTTCCTCTATCTTTTTCCAAACAGATGTTGTGTGAATCAATGAGTAAAACATGACCCATTGTGTATAACCCCAGCAAAGGTTCCGGAAATGTTGGGATTGGAAATGTATCGTCTGCTGTTGCGGTTGTAAGGATTGTCATGTACTTTCTTGAATTAAAGCGCAGAAACAGTACATACGTAAAATCAAAAGTGTGGGAGATTAATGTCTGATTTAGAAATACATGTAATTAAAGAAGCAAAGCAATCAGACGTCTATCTTTTCTTGTTATTCGTTTATTTATTTTACAGTGTAAATGTCGTTTCCATATTTTATAGTGTAAATGTCGTTTCCATATTTTACAGTGCAAATGTCGTTTATTTATTTTACAGTGTAAATGTCGTTTCCATATTTTACAGTGTAAATGTCGTTTATTTATTTTACAGTGTAAATGTCGTTTCCATATTTTACAGTATAAATGTTCTTTATTTATTTTACAGTGTAAATGTCGTTTATTTATTTTACAGTGCAAATGTCGTTTCCATATTTTACAGTGCAAATGTCGTTTCCATATTTTACAGTGCAAATGTCGTTTCCATATTTTACAGTGCAAATCTCGTTTCCATATTTTACAGTGCAAATCTCGTTTCCATCTCTTTTTTTGTGTGTGCACCATTTAGACCTACTCAAATTTAGGACCAGTAACCTATGCTTGCGAAAAGAATGTGAATGGCTTATTGGTAAATGAGAAAATGAATACATATCATGCAATATGATTGGGATAGAAAGAAGAAGAGACAGAATTGTGGGTGACAGTATTAGAGATAATTTGAATTTGGAGAGAGATGGATGGATGGATGGAATGACGGATAATAGAGAGAGAGAGAGGTGGGGAGGGAGAGTGAAGTTAATAGATAGATAGATAGATAGATAGATAGATAGATAGGTAGATAGGTAGATAGGTAGGTAGGTAGGTAGGTAGATAGATAGATAGATAGATAGATAGATAGATAGATAGATAGATAGATAGATAGGTAGGTATATAGATAGGCACGTGCGTACGTAGATAAATAGATAGGTAGGTAGGTAGTTAGATAGGTAGGTAAGTAGATAGATAGACAGATAGATATATAGGTAGATAGAAAGATAGGTAGGTACGTACGTAATTACGTAGATAGATAGATAGGTAGGTAAGTAGATAGATAGATAGATAGATAGATAGATAGATAGATAGATAGATAGATAGATAGATAGATAGATAGATAGATAGACAGATAGATAGATAGATAGATAGATAGATAGATAGATAGATAGATAGATAGATAGAGACAGTTAAATATATTCGTAATAGCGTTACTTTTCATTCTAACTAAACATACTTAGTCTTTAAGTAATATCCACCCTTACCAAACAGTTACTTATTGTGATTCAAACGTTTCGTGATAGACGTTAACTCCATTTTACACAATAATTTAAGTAAAGAACATCAGCAGGTCATTGTGGTATTAGTATCAATGAGAAAAAGTACCATGCTTTTATTATATTTCACTCCCACAGTTTGACTTATATTTGCATTTAGCCAATGAAAAAGTACCATACTTTTATTATATTTCACTCTCGCAGTCTAACTTATATTTGCATTTAACCAATGTTAGAAAATGGAAGAGTAAGTTTCGAGACCTCCTGTCAATGACATAAATGCAATCATTCAACAATATTTATTTTGTTCTTCTTTATTATCAACGTATCTTTAAATGTACTTTGTACGGATTGAACTAATAATTTAAGTAAAAACAACTACTTATTTATAATATAATTTGCTGCTCTTCTATTTATTTATTTTATGTTTATTTGTTTGTTTGGTTGTTTGTTTTTTTTTTTTTATTTTTATTTTATTTTATTTTGTTTGTGGGTTTTTTTTCGTTTTTTTTTTTTTTGGGGGGGGGGGAGGGTGCCATCATTAACGTTGGACACTTTGTAACGAGTTCTACTGGAACGTAGGCAAGGGAACCAACTGCTTTACACCTAAATAACCTGAACCAGGAGGAGTTACAATGACTGATGAGTAATAATAGAAGAAACTATTTTTTTAAATGATGGAGATAATCCATTCATGAAAGTCATACTAATTATAGTAGGTATGATTCATTCTTGCAATATTTTAAAAATTTATATTTTTGTTATAGTAATGTGCGCGCTGGATTCAACTATTGTTTACCCAAACAACTGAGTTAACACACAGAGTTGGATACCATATAATTCATGTCCGTGCCAAGCGACAAATACAGACAAATAGAAAAATGAGTATAGAATATTTTCTGGACATGGATGGAGGACTGATTCCAAGAGAAATGAAAGATGAAGGAAGACAAACGCTTTATGTAACTGCACTGTGACTGTGTTGTTTCTCTTTGTGTTTTCTGTATTTCCCTGGTTGAACGTTCAGTGAGCTCAACATCCGTATATATGTTACTATATTATTTTGGCGGTGTTTACTTTAAGCGCTATAGCTTTCGGCCCATATAATAAATACTGATCATCCCAAGTACGAATAATATACAGTTTTCGTAGGCTTTGAGATTTGATCTGCGTCACCTGAAACTATACTGGCTGGAGAAACAAAAATCGGAAAAGTTTAATTGTAAATTATGTCGAAAAGTTTTGTTAACATAGTTCTTATATTCTCCAGATGAATTTTGTTAACCCGCCAAATGTCCACTTATTATTTTAAACATATTTTATTTGCCAAAGCTGTAAGTAAATGAGGTTGGGCTACGAGTTATCAGAACTTATACAGAGCCTTTCTCCTACAATGCTGTGTGTGTATATATATATATATATATATATATATATATATATATATATATATATATATATATATATATATATATACATGGATTGCGGTATAGTTACAATATGATTCCATACAATTTTTATGTTGTAAAATAAATGATGCATGGAAGGACAAACTTAAGAAAAGAGATTCATATATATGAACCATGTAGATGCTAGACAGACAGCATTGTGTATGTAAAATGAGCTTAAAAACCCATAATACATAAATAAGAAATATGAAAAAAGCATCATCCTTTCAATAATATTACAGCATTAATTTTGATAGAAAGCTATAACATTTGATGGAATACTCTTTCGCTTTCTTAAACGTTTTGTTTCTTTGATATACATTTAAAATATATTAAGTAAAGGAATATTAACATCCTCAGTAAATACATATAATCAATACACAGGTATACATAGTTGATTAGACTAGGAACCCGTATCAAACGTTGTTGTATGTAATGATTACAAATATATATATTGATACGCATTTTGAATACCTTCGCTACAGACACACATACAGGATTGTGTCTCAAATGATTGGTGTATAAATCAGGATTTAGATCGCCACAATTATTTATATGTCTGACAAGTTGAACAGATAACTTCCTGTTAACAACTGAGTACTAGGCGGGCACAAGTGTGGTCTTGACCGCAACTTTGTTTTGAATGTAGTGTAGTCGATTTCGCCCTTTATTGGTTTTGGGAGTGTGCTTCAAATATGAATGGGAGAGTTCAAGAATGAATTTCCACTAATTTCATGTCTAGTATTAATCTGAGCAAAATATTTCCTATTTCTAAGATTATATCTCGTTGTCTAACCAATCAATCGTGGAAGAAAGAAGATCGGTAATATAAGAAGGGGATATGCCAAATACAATTTTATGAAAAAAAACCCCATAATTTATTAACTTTTTGTCTCTCAGAGACTATCCAGGTTTTTTTTTTTTTTTTTTTTTTTTTTTTTTTTTTTTTTTTTTTTTTTTTTAAAATAAATTGTACGAAAAGAAACACCAGTAAGAACATTCATTCACAATTTTACCTGCTTCAAGTTACCTTTTTCTATTTTTAAATCTGAGAGAGTCTTTAATCGAGCAACCAATCCAGACAACATGTGCATATTAAATAATGGGCGGATATATGTGAATTAAATTCTTTCAAATGTGTTTCGGCTTAATTTATATTTAAGAGTTTTTAAGACATTAATCATTCTGAAGTAAACTGAAAGTTGCCCAAACTAATAAACGTTACTCCAAGGTTTTATGGTAGTCAATAAAAGAAATCTCGTTTTCAAATTTTATTTCCGGAGACACGGGCTCAAATTCACATGAAAATAACATTAATTCAGTTTCGATAAGATTAAAGTCAACGAACCACTACCGTGACCAATCGTCCATAGTTTCTAAGCCTATATTCAGTAGATATTCAATTTCATGAGTGTTATTTGAACTATCATCAGAAGAAAGCATCGTTACGCTAAGGAGGTCATCGCCTATGTAATTAACGTACACGAGCAATAATAAAGGACCCAAAACTGAGCCATATGGTACACCAGCACAAACAGATTGGCTACTGGGTTCAGCTGTATTCACAATAACTATCTGGATACTGTTAGAACGGTAATTAAGAAATCTATTCACAAATTAATAACTTTGAAAATTAATAACTTGGAAAAGCTGAAACTGGTGGGACTACACCACGTTTCTTACAGTCTACAAAAAAAAAACAAGGATGCCAGATCGCATTCTTGTTGGACGCGTTCTTGGTCTCGACACTTACTGGGACAACCCCTGCAATCGGAAATTACTCTCTGAACTGGCCGTCATTTTTGCGCAGGAATCCATAGAGAATTGTTTCGCTGGAAAAAAAAAAAAAAACAGGATTAAAAAAAAAACAAAAAAAAAACCCGCCGGTTTGCGCGTACTATAGATTCAATGACGTCATGTGATGACTCCACGCGTTCATTAAATATACTCCTCCGTTGAAGCGATTCACCCTTGAGCAAAGCATTTATAAGATTAACTTTTAAAGTTAAAGCTTATTAGAAATTTTTCTTTCACTTAACATGTGCGAATAATTCCTTAAAGTTATCATGGTCCTTTTCGTACGGTACTATTTTACAATGCACACCTCAGTATTTTAATTAGTTCTTCGCCATTTTCTGAAGATTTCCTCCATTTTACGCTATATCACTCCATCTGAGCATTTCCGTAAACTCCTCACGGCACATGCTCTTTCAGATTAAATCTCTGCCATAACGATGTTTGCCTCTCGGTATTAAGCCCAATGTTAGGTATCGGACCATTAAGTATTTTACATCCAGAGAACCAGTCTATTGGTGGGGGGAATAAAATATAGGGTACCAACTGTTTTGAGATGCGCTCATTGGGTAGTAAAAGGATTTCTTATTTTATTATTATTAATTTCACAAATTTCAAACTATGTACTATAGTTGACAACAAAATATTTACTTTTATTTTGATATTCTGTATTTCATTTCCTACTGACAAAGTATCATATGAACTCTTGGTGCGAGGCTATGTTATTAGGTGCAGACCAGTGGTTACCCCTGCTTAACAACACGATGCTAAAAGAATAATAAAAAAGGCCCCGGAAAAGCTGCTTTTCAAGGCTGAAAAAAAGTTCTCTAACTTTAATGAATGAAAGCATGTGTCCTGTGTATGCGAATCTAATGCACAAATTGTTTTATTTTTTTATATAGAAGAGTCTTCATTCATTCCAATAGACTGTGTGGATACATTTTTGTTTCTTCAATTTATTGAATTGAATGGTGGATAGAACCGTAAACAACAAGGTATCATCATCTCTAGTGTAGAATATACAAAGAAAACATAGTAAGGAACGAAATTACATATGCATGCAGATGCAGACCAATACAAATGAAATAAGCAGGTTAATTCACAAAATATCTCCGTTAGGAAAAAGAGATATCTACATTATTAAGGGTAATAATATGAAGATAAAATCAGAAGTTATGTAATTTGAATTCATGTTTAACCAATGACCAGTCAGAATATTTTAAATATATCTGAATATACGACGCTATTTATATGATTAAAAGCTGCATAAATGTAAGTGGCCAAATTATTAAAAACTCTAGTATTCTGGGTATTCATAAGTTCTATAAATTAAAATATATTTGGTCTTTTTCTGAAATATTTCTCTATTTATTTGACTCTTAGATCTTTATACAATAGGCATTCAAGTACAAAATGATATTCATCTTCAAGGAGGTTTCAAAAAGAACAGAGTCTCTCTACCAGCATCGACTGTTAGTCTGTGAGAGGATACTCTAAATTTAGCAATTGCATTTCTATATTTCAAAGAATATATGCTGTCAAGGTAACAATCTTATCCGGATTTGCAATATTTACATAAAATAATGCTCGACTACTGTTCTTAAGAAATCCATCCAACTTTGGATAAAATTGTCCGATAACCTTAATTTAAATTAAGGTCTGTGGGAAATGAATTAGTGGTCCAATCCCGTTAAGCCCAATTCCATTGTGTCCGCGCATTCACTGAGTCCTACTATCCTCTTTTTGCATAGACTGAAATATAGTTAAGAACGATTGAAAACGAACCAGTCTAACTTTAACTTTAACGGCTCTGACGCGTTTCATTGTGACGTCATTGGATGAAGTCTGCTCACATGTTACCTTATAACGTCATTGTCTTTGTATTCCATCACCAAAAGCAAAGACTCATAAGAGCAAAGATCACAGTAAATACAATTTATATTTGGTGTCACGAAGTTATCAAAAAATATGTTTTTTTTTCCAGATGGCATTTCAACACCAAATTTACATCATTGCGACATTGGTATTATCATACCAGTGGCAGGTAGCCTGCTGTGAGGAGAATGATATTTCTGAGGTGGATTTTTGGTAGAAAAGCATTGAGGTGTTCCGATTAGCCCAACCACATGTCATTTGCGCTTTGAAGTGGATCTACAATTAAAATAAAAACTGGCAAGACAATTATCAAAAAGAAATTAAATGTATGGCTGCTGATATAGAAAGCAGTTTTAATCAGGGAAGAATCATCGCTCATTGGTCATATCTGCAAAAAAGGATAAACACATACATCTGATAATGAGTTTACTACGGGAACTCATAACTGGGGAAATAGCTATGTACTTCCTTCCTAAAGAATGACCATAAATAACAAGAAAATGTTTGTTCAGGATACTAAGCTACAACCATAATGGCAAACAATACAATTGTATATAAAATATCGAATGTACATAGATTTTTTTATTTATTTACTGCTTTTTGGTTCTGTGTCTACTTGTTTGGATAGATAGATAGATAGATAGATAGATAGATAGATAGATAGATAGATAGATAGATAGATAGATAGATAGATAGATAGATAGATAGATAGATAGATAAATAGATAGATAGATAGATGGATGGATGGATGGATGGATGGATGGATGGACGGACGGACGGATGGACGGATGGATGGACGGACAGACAGATAGATAGATAGAAACTACTAACAATATTAAATTTAACACTGTCGCTCCTGTAGACCATTCAGCTCAGATCAATGTTAGCGCATCTGTTAATCAAGAAAATAATGGTCTTAAAAAATAATAATGGCGCAGATTTATTTTAGCGTATGTACGGCAGTGCGCTATTGCTCTACGTTTTTTAATTCACTGTTATTTGTCACTTTACAGTAGACATATACATACATACATACATACATACATACATACATACATACATACATACATACATACATACATACATACATACATACATACATACATACATACATACATACATAGATACATACATACATAGATACATACATACATACATACATACATACATACATACATACATACATACATACATACATACATACATACATACATACATACATACATACATACATACATACATACATACATACATACATACAGCAAAACAAATGTTTTTTATTTTTTTTTTATACAAGTGATATTGTAACGATCACGGGGTATCGTAATGCCGTTTTCACCAAATCAAATTGTATTCAGTTACAGGGTCAATACAGGCAAATTGAAACCTCTGCATTTATATTTTCTCGTTTATAGATCGCGATGAACACAATAGAGGTAAATATCACTGTTTAGGCACAATAAAATGATTGTCTGGAAACTTAACAAGGCCTGTTATCACAATAACACGTTTAATCCCCGTCCAGTTTTGAAGAGCTCAGTAAACATTATTATATATTCAAAGATGAAAATTTTCTGAAGCCAAATATCATCGGTCTTGAAATATGCAAGACCAGTTGTCGTCTGCACTTTAAAGGAAATTTACAGTGGACACTTAAATCGGCGTGACAATAGTCCAAAAGCAAATTAAATGCATGGTTGCCGATACATAAAGACAGTGTGGGGAGTTGGCGAATCATTTATATCCCATCAGACATGTCTGGAAATTGGATCGATCAAATATGTATTGTCTGATCATGTATCAATCATGGATACAAATACTAATTTATCAGAATTCAGAAATCGCCACATCCCAGAAAGGTAATGCAGAGTACATGTTCATCTCCTTCGAACCTATCTTAATTCGGATTACTTAATTGTCGAAATATTATTAACTTGTTAGGAGCTGGTCCCATTTCACTCTTCAGGTTTTTATCAAAAAAGACAAACAGAAATACCGGTCAGCTGCGCATGGGTCGGCCATCAAGTTCTTTGCTAATTATGTCTACTTTCATGTGTATACATAAGGTAGGTGTTGAATATTAAAAAACAAATGGGAGGCTGTATGCATTAGGGCAAGAATATTAAAATAAAACGATTTCAAACACACCAGATGTCCATTCTTTGTTAACTGCCCTTTTGAGCAGCGGTTTATTTGTTGATTCAGCTGCCTGGAAATCATATATGTGCACAATATGTGGGGCCTGTGGTATCATGAAAATTAGTTATTTCTTTACAAAATTAAAAAGTGCATTTTTAAAGCTAATAGAGTCGCATTTTGCATTTCCATTTTAAGATTCTGACAGAGTAAAGCAATTAACACTTAAACAGGTTTTGATACAAGTTCGTTCAGATTATACGGGAAGGTGGGAAAACTGGAAATGACAAGAAAATATACTTATCTGAATGGTAGTTACTGGAAAATAAATTGAGACACGGGGATTTCCTGAGATAAATCATTAACTAAGGGTGTGGACCTCTTGACACTACAAAAAGGTACGATTTTAAAATAAGCTGACTTGACAGATTCAAAACAAAGAACGTGTAATACCTTTTTGCCGAAGGAAAAAATATCTTCAATATATGGTACATGTACAAGAAATTAGGAGTAAGTGCCCATTGAAGATAAGTATTCATCTGTATTCAACATCTGGAGTGTATGGGGATAAGAAACATTTTCCAACATCATGCAATGTGAAAAATTCTCTAATTATTTTGCCATGAAATATTTTAAGTATTTTTAAAAACAAATTATTCAAGAAGATTTTGACGTGTGTATTTGTTTTCTCTGTATTTAGAAAAAAGCTAATATTTGTAAAATGTCCCACAACCTTTGCACATGACCAGTATATATATATATATATATATATATATATATATATATATATATATATATATATATATATATATATGTCTCTGTGTGTTTGTGTATATATAACCTTTTCTGAATGGATAATCAAGAGGCTCATCTGTCACTATAAATCTGGATAGTTTTGCGTAGATTTGATTTTGCTTGATTGACCTAAATTCGGAGAATATTATTTTTTTTTTTTTCAATTTCGCGGATTTGGGTATATACATACTTTTTATTTATGTGCAACAGTTACGTTTTACCTTACAGGTTTTAATTACTGAGAGATAACATCGGGATCAGTAATTATTTATGGGATAAGGGGAAAAATCTTTTGTAACATTAAACATGGTAAAAACATTTAATTTAAAATGAAGTATTGGTATATTTACTAGAATTTAAATGTATGTATTTCGGTCAGTGGAGGATCCAGATATTTACCTGAGTTAAAATGTATGTATTTCGGTCAGTGGAGGATCCAGATATTTACCTGAGTTAAAATGTATGTATTTCGGTCAGTGGAGGATCCAGATATTTACCTGAGTTAAAAATGTATGTATTTCGGTCAGGGGAGGATCCAGATATTTTCCACAAGGGTTCCATTGTTGAGAAGCTGGTGTTTTTTTTTGTTGCTTAAGATGGACATCTTAGTTTTAGTTTTCCACTAAAACCGTTTACTAATAGGTGCACGAGAGAGAGAGAGAGAGAGAGAGAGAGAGAGAGAGAGAAGGTGAGTATGGTCAACAAAAGCCCTAATTTCCCCCACCCCACCCCCACCCACTCCCACTTCGCCTCTCAATCCGTCACTGGCACTGAAAAAAACAAAACAAAGAAATTTAAAAATGTAAATGTAATAATATTATAAATAAACCTACCATACCCCAGACACATACTAGGTTGCACGACAGAAAATAGCACACTCCGCACTGTACAGAAACTTACTGACAGTACGTTACCATCCAGTATATTTGTATGGCAAATATACCATATACCATCTGGGGAAACACATCCAATTATAATCTATCTATAATCGACATACTATATAAAAGGGCCGGCGAATAATTCTGAAAGTTCCTATTACGGCTCCCTGGAATGTTTTGTTTTCACGTCTACAATGACTACCTATTTAAAAACATATTCTTTATTTTAAAGGAATCATGACCTATAAGTCTCTAGACAATCTTTCTCCAGATTATATATCTAACCTAACTGAACTAAGATCATCAAATACTGAGCGTAATCTCCGATCTACAACTAATAACGAACTCCAGATTCCGAGGTCGAGAACTAACGATTTCAAAAGCTCTTTTATTGTATCGGTACCTACCTTTTGGAATTCCTTACCCCTGAGGATACGTAATTCATATTCCCCTTGCTTCATTTAAAAACCTCATTAACGAAATTCTTTCTTGACCATCTAAAATAGTAAAGCCTCCCAATACGGAATTGTATCATTGTATCCAGGGAATTGTATCATTGTATCCAGGGATAATCTGTGCATGTTTTATTCTGTCTATGTCTATATGACTTCTGAGATGCTGAAATGTGTACCTGTACATAATATATTGTTCATATATGTGCATGTTGACCACTATAGTTACATATATTAATCCATTTAAAATCTGTCTGAGTGCGTGTGCGAGCATACCTGAGCGTGTGTAAGTTACTATTTTTAGTAACATAACCTGTTAAAAATGTTAGGACCACATGGCAGATGGGTCTTTCATGACCACTTGTACTATCCTCGTTAAATAAAGATTATTATTATTATTATTATTATTATTATTATTATTATTATTATTATTATTATTATTATTATTATTATTATTATAGATGTGATTTTCCACTACAGGCTGGTCGCCGTTACATTTTTTTTTTTTTTTTTTTTTTACTGCCATGTCTATATCATTATATATGAGCAGAAAGTGAGTAATTATGAATAGAACTAATAAATCAAGTTGTTCGATCAGATCTCATCTAAAAGAAAGTAAGAAAGGGATAAAGAGGAGACCACCCTTTTTCTTATAGCCTTAATGTCTCGTTGTAACTCTACAGTCCGAGTTTTCAATAACTAATACCTGTCTATGTTTTGGCCTTAACCATAATTTGGCGACATTTACGGACCAGCAACAAATAATCGACTTCAAAATGTAAGAATGTAAGAAAACACTGTTAGAATAATGTCATTTCTTAATGACTGTATGATACATGTTTAAGGATTTGTGTGAGTGAGAGATATACATGGTAGCAATATTTGTGATATTTCCATTTGTTTGGGTATTGCTTTAATAAAGCGACATAACTGCGCAGAATTTAGTTGAAATCATTTTCGTCCATTTGTCTGACTTCCTAGTTTATCCAAAAGTTTTAATTGACAAGGTTTAAAATGGATTCACGTGATAAAACTGTGCTAATATTGAGGTACAAAGTAGAAAATTTTAAAAACAAGTTAGTTGTTGCTTATATATATATATATATATATATATATATATATATATATATATATATATATATATATATATATATAACACTAATTACTTTGGGAATGTGTTTAAGAATTTAAGGCCATGTTAACAGCTATTTTTATTATTCTTGTCAAATGTTTGCCTTGTTTACTTCTAGTTTTACCTGTTGGTTTGTTTTCTAAAATAATGAAATCAATCATCACGCTCAAATGGCACGCCTCTAAACAGTAATTTGTTGTACTGTAGTATTTACAAAATACAGTCTATTGTTATTAGAACTTATGTCTTATCACTATTCATTTGTGATAGCAAAACGTTCAAATTGAGAATAATCCCCCGTGCAGCACTTCTACCGATCCATTTCTCATTTTCAGGGGTTTCTGCGGGAAAAGGTATTACACGTCCCCTGATTCAAAGAGACAATTATGTGGCCATTAAAGACTTATTACATCTCAAAAGTGAAGAGCTCTCAAGATAAATGTCTCCAGACTGGTCATCAAGTTTTTACTTCTAGACACGAGGCCCAGACTGCTTATCTATCTCTTGTCCTTTCATTGAAGAGGATATCAAACACAATAGAGACAACAAGAAGCTAAACAAGGATTTTAAATCGAGAGCAATACCTGGATTATCAATGAGGGATAAAAGGATTTCAAAATGTGTGATAAACCGTCGTGAGTATTTAAACTCACGACAGCTAAGTCCACCGCCCCCTTTGAGATGCTGTATATTTTGCTCTTTCTCGAGTTTTGTGGGTTTAAGAGGCTGTAAGTAGAATAGATAAAAACAAGAAAAGGAATCTGGAATTTAATATTTGCGTAGGACTAAAATTTGCATTCAGAGGTTTGAATTATACTGGTTTGCAGATTTTTCCAAGTTGTCAAAATCATTTAGCAGAGAACAAATAGCTAAAATTCAGTTTTTCACATCTTCAGCATTTTGGCTCAAGATCTCTGATACTTTTCGCATGACTATCCGAGTCTAAAATCCACTTAATTACAGATGAGTGTTATATACAATATCTTCAGGAAGTTTCATTCCATTTATATCTTTTCTGCATAGATGCATTTATAGATTTTCTGGAAGCGTCGTCAATAGACCAAAATATTTTGTTTTCTTTTAGCGTAACTAGAGTGTTCTAGTCTTTTGCTAGAAATACTTTTGCCCAGCATGTTTAACTAGTACAATTTTTGTTTACATAACGTCTGACGCATAATCTACCATACAGTCTGCATAAGACTGATACATCCAATTTAACCTAAAGGTCTCTCTGACACAAAATTAATAGAATACATGTAGTTGGTTGCAATGGAATTTTTAAATTTCCTAAGTTTCCACCGCAAGAGTGTGCAGAATTGTTTTAAATTGAGCTATGTGCCAAACTGATGCAATTTTTCATGGGTATTATATTTTGTTTTATAAGAATTCCCGAGTTCGTTTGTATCTGGCATAATCTTCAGCATCGTCATTTGAAGAAAGTGAATAACTATTTCACCCGCGTTACTAATGACTCTCAATTAATGCTTTTTATCTTGATCAATAAATTTAACTTCCAGATCCCAGTTTCACTAAACATCTCAAAATGTTTCCTCAAACTGACATTTTAAAAATATCTTGAATATTGCTTGGTTGATAACAAGTGGGGTTTTTTTTTTTTTTTTTTTGTAGTTTTTTTTACAGAAAATTCAACTTGATTTGTCTCAGAGGAATTATGAGAACTTCCTCAAATCTGTAGAATTCCTCAGCTCTTTTCTAAAGGCACATTAGCTTTCCGCGTGTTCAATTTTAAAACAAACAAGTAATTTTACATCTTTTCTACCATCGCAGACTCCGACAAAAATATTCCTATTGTCTAAAGTATCATAATCATGTTAATGCAAGATCTCGATATGAGGAGAAATTTTGTGAAACCAAGACCAGATCTTAGGTATTTTTTTTCTAAATTTTGCATCCAGCTGACACTCATCAGGTACTGCATCCTACTATATTTAAACCACATAGACCATAAAACATCATATCTGCATTAGCTAAAATATTTCAAACATTTGGCAAGACCGTTAATTTGTAAATCTTTTGGTTTCTATTGATAGTGACTTAGTTATCCTGCATCGCCGTGATAAAAACGAAAATATTCTTCAAGTAAATTTGCAAGAATTTCAGAATGACAAAATAATGAATATACTTCGCAGTAATTTGACGCAGCAGTGATGCCGAAAATCAACACTTATCAAGTTGATTCAAATGATACGTTTTATTTACTGTTATTTATTCTTACTCTTCGTTTGTATGCAAGCATTTTGATAGAATTCTACTGGTTGCTTGCATTTGTTGCCCATGGATAAAATTGTAACTTACAGGCTCTATCTTGGGAAGTTGATTACACTATATAGATGTTCAAGAAATTCCTGAACTTGAGTGCACCCTCAATTTCAAATTTTGAAAATATAAGTAATGCAGCAAATGAAGTATATACAACAGGGTTGTAATCATAATACACGTGCATCTATATATGAAGAACTGTGTTAATAATAAACAACTAATAAAAGTAACAACATTTAGCACGTCTGCAATTACAACAAAAGTTAGATTTTACTTTGAGTGTGTACCAAAGGGGAGGAGCTCTCTAACTTTAATTGTAAAATGTCAGGTTTTGTAAAATGTTGTCAGGGCTTTTTTCGGTCAAGTTTCCTCGCTGATCAGAATTCTTTTTGTAAAAATCAACAGGATGTATTGACCCTCAAGTCCTACGAGATTAATAGTTACTTATTTCCATGCAGAGTATTGCTTGTTTACTGAAATTATTGCAGTGTCGGTTAGGGAGGACTTTCCTAGAACTCTAAAACTGGATTGCTTAACAGTTGGCAACTCTGCTACATTTCCTCTCATGCCAATAGGTCATTGCTACCTGGGTAGTCATGTTAGATAATACAACATCGTCCATAAATCATACAAGTTTTGAGGAAGTGGGAGAAATTGTGCAATTGGATAGATGAAGTCAAACTTAGGAAAGATTGACAAAAGAAAATGGAATGTAAACTGGATGCAAAAAGTAAGAAGTCAAAATGAATAGCTCCATCATGTCAATCAACAGTACTCAAACATCCTCTTTTTTCATTACAAATGAAAAATAGCAAGGCAACAAATATATTGCCCTGAGCTGTAGCGTACTAACGGGGGGGGGGGGGGACGGGGCGGTTGCCCCGGGCGCAGGAAGTCTTGGGGCGCCAAAACAGCTGATAAAAATTCGAGCCTCGCATTCTGGTCCTTTGGGGCATCATCGTCGCCCCGGGCGTCATTTACTCTTAGTACCTCACTGGCCTAGTTTACTTGTGGGACCACATACTAACAAAATCCCATAAACTCATAAACTACACTACACTGTAACTATTGGTAACGTTAAAATCACCGATTGGATTTTTGCTCAAAGTTTATTGTTATTGAAAGCACTACGATAAAATTTTACAGAATTCACGACATTAAGAAAGATTTTCGTGTGCAAATAAGAGTTGGCGTGACGTAGGACAAATTTTGAAACTATCAAATAAAAGTCGCAACGAAAAGCCTGACCGAGTGAAGATGGAGTTAAAAGTAACGTATTTAAACATTGATTAATACAACTAAAATAAGATACAAATATTTGACATTGTGAGAGTAAGAAACTGCCTTGTACTTCTAATTGTCTGATCGATTATTAGTCAGTTTGAGTTCTAGATTTTGTTTTCAATAGATATTCAAAATATTGACTACATCTACTTTTATATGAATAACACTTTCATAACTGATAACAGAAGTATGTATGGTAATGGAATGGAATTATTACGTCACATACCAGTAGCACTTTATTTTCTCATATATGCTCATGAGCTTCTTCGCAGAAATCTGCTTATATCTGCAACTAATTTTCAAGATGAATTAGACTTTTTCATTTGTAAACCTGCATTTTATTCTGATGCATATCGTTCAAAGTGTCCGTAAAGATTGCAAAGGCTTTGACTTTATTTCTGTTTTGTACTCCTGAAACTGAAATGAAAAATCTGCCAATGTTTTTTTTATTTTTTTTAACATTTTTATTTTTTTTTTTAAATAGAATGCTTCCAATGTAAACCATGTCACTATTTATGTTATCTCTTAGACAGCTTTAATGTTTCAGCTGCTTACTGTCTATTGAAACTTGGAATTTAAGGGTAAGCCCTAAACCTCTTTGTCTTATCATTACTTTGTATTTTGTTTAAAACAAAAACTATTTTTGAGATAGGGAATGAAACTTAGACGAAGTGATGTTACTGCCCACTTACATGCTATGAACAAAGTCCATATGCTAAATTTTGCTTTACGATTTTCTTCTCCTACAAGTTTATATGTTTTTTTCAATCTAAATTTGCTTTGAAGGATTAATTGCATAATGGAATCTCTTATCTGCAAACAAAGTACTTTATCTGCAAACATGGTACTTTATCTGCCAACAAAGTACAGTTCTATATATATTTTTTTTATTACAGAAACTAAGGGCAGATTTTCAAGTGATCACTTAATGTGACCCCATCTTAACAAGACTTCTCTGTCTGACATTTCGAGTGTCCCCAAATTGCGGCCACCCAGGGGTGCGAACATTACAGGTGAAAGGTGGGACAGTGTCTATTGGTATGTGTTTATTTACAAAACCTGTTTATAACCTGTCATTTGCCGAGTTATCCTTTCTCAGTTATTTCACAGGTAAATGAAAGTTATAGGATCCGAGCAATCCGGATCGTCTAGAATGAAAGAATTTTCTATTGCATTGTTATATATGTAAATGAAAGTTGTGTTGTCTAAAGCAGTGTGTTGCATTTTAACTAATTAGACATGTACTGTCACATACACAGATTAGCCACAGATTGAAGAAATAATCCCCTCATGATAAAGAACAATTCAAAGATCGGTTTAACTAACATTAAATAAGAATGTCACATTTTACATCTTTAAGTGGCGGCGCGATGGTTCGAGGTGCCCGGAGGCAATGTTTTTTAGTGGCGCCCATACCGAGGCGCCCGGGGGCAATGCTATTTAGTGGTGCCCCTACTTTGCCAACGAGAACAGTTTGTATGTCAGTTGCCCACCTCGAAACCCCCCGCCCCCATCTACGCCCTGGTTACAGCTGCTCCCGACGGCGCCCCGCCCTTGCCTGGCGCCCAGGGGCAATTGCCCCCCCCCCCTCGCACAGCCACTGGTCAAGTTCCTTGCTGACCAAGAATCTGTTTCGAAAATAAATCTTTTATCGTCGTACCAGATCAATAGCTTTTTATTTACAGATTATGGTGTTTTTTTAGCTGATATTATTGCAGTGTTGATTATGAAGGACTTTTCCCCCACTCCAAACAAGGATGGCTTGAGTACCTGACTATCCAATTGTCAATTTACAATAGCTCAGTACTACTTGGATTGTCCAGTCATACCACACAATAGGGTTTAAATGATACCAACTTTAACCAAGTGGCAAAAGGGGGTGCTATAGGGTAGATTATGCCAAACATAGGACAAGTCCGACAAGTCGGCCGACAGAACAATTGTGATATTTCGGATGGGTATTCCAAACGTTCTAACTGCTTTGACGGCTGACTGGTGGGACTAACTAAAAACAGACTGATACAAGATGGAAATGGAATGAAACAAAGTAAGGGGATCAACATTAAAAGTCAAAATGCTAGATCTATTGAAGATTGAAAGGAAAACGAAAATATATTAAAACATAGATTTCTTACCGATTAACTATATAGCTGGGTCGAAATTTGAAAATTGGACGCTTTAAGTTTAAGGACAAGTTGTGTCTTGTCTATTAAATGGTTTGAGAGCGATTTTGAGTCACTTTCAGTTCTACCATCGACATCGATTAAAAAGTACTTGCATGAATGCATTATCTGTAGCGTACTAACGGGAGGGGGGGGGGGTAGGCTGGCGGATGGGGCGGTTGCCCTGGGTGTCAGAGGTCTTGGGGCGCCAAAACAGCTGATACAAATTTGGGCCTCGTATTCTGGCCCTTTGGGCCATCATCGTCGTCCCGGGCGCCATTTACCCTTAGTACGTCGCTGTGTAGTATTGCATAGTAAGTACAATTTTCTGGTCTCAAACTACTACAGCGCTTTTCATAGTCAAGTAATTAGTTCATTGTATAATTTTTCAATGGATTATCAAGATATTATCTACATATAAGTTTGTATAACGAATTCTTCAACTACTGATAATTGAAATATATATATATATATATATATATATATATATATATATATATATATATATATATATATATATATATATATATATATTTATAACAACGACACGAGTTATGTTTGTACCCTTTGGAGAATAGTAAAATTTGCTTTTCTGTCTTTCTCTGTCTTTCTCTGTCCTAGATGTTCAAGATAAATAAGACTTTTGTATTTTTTAAACCGACGTGTATTTTGATGAATTGCTATTAAAGTGTGTATCAAAACTGTGTTGAGGGTGAGGTTGCTTCTGTTATTTCTATTAAAGTATGTATCAAAACTGTGGTGAGGGTGATGTTGTTTCTGTTATTTCTATTAAAGTATGTATCAAAACTGTGGTGAGGGTGATGTTGTTTCTGTTATTTCTATTAAAGTATGTATCAAAACTGTGGTGAGGGTGAGGTTGCTTCTGTTATTTCTATTAAAGTATGTATCAAAACTGTGGTGAGGGTGAGGTTGTTTCTGTTATTTCTATTAAAGTATGTATCAAAACTGTGGTGAGGGTGAGGTTGTTTCTGTTATGTACTGCTGAAATTAAAATTCAGAGTCTCCCTATTTTATTTTACAAAAACTTGAATACGTCTCATCAAACCATGTCACTGTTGTTTTTTTGTTTGTTTGTTTGTTTTTTTTTTTTTTTTTTTTTTTTTTTTTGTTTGTTCCTTAACTGCATTAACTGCAGGTAACTGCTCAATGTTGACTTACATTTCGATTTCATGAACATGTCCCAAGCCTCTTCTGTGGATTTTTGTTTTTAATATGTAGTTTTCTCAACAAAACCTGCCTATTACTTAAATAAAGAATGATCCTTGGTGAGATTGGAGCTACTGTCCACTTATGTAGTATAAATGCAGCTTTCATAAGAAATTTTCCTTTACAACAAGTGAATTCGAATTTTCTTCTAACGACTATTTACATATTGGAGTCTCTTATCTGCAAGCAAAGCACTAATATGCAAATAAAATACAGTTACTCCTTTCTTTCTCAATTGCAGAACTTAGGGCAGGTTTTGAAGAGGTCAATTAATTTCACCTCATCACACAACATTTTCTATGTCTGATATTTTAAGTGTGCTTTGACTGCCACCTCCCAGAAGTTTGAAAAAGAGCGATGAAATGTGGGTTACAGTCTAAATGGTATGTTAATATTTACAAAACCTGCTCATAACCTGTCATCTCCCGTGTTGTCCTTTCTCAAGTGTTTCACAGGTAAATGCAAGTTGGAGGATCTAAAGTAAATCAGTTACATTTTAAAAAGTAGTCTTTTATTATTGCATATTTTCATAAATAAAAGAAGGTTGTATTGTCTAAATCTTTGTGTTATATTTTGAATGAGTTTATTGTTATCATTCAACAGATTAGCAACAGTTGAATAAATAATCTCTTCGTGAATAAAGAAAATTCAAAGATTTGTTGACATACTGTTACACAGGCATACTGCTGTTAAAGTGTTGCATTATGTTCATTTTTAATACTCTTCCAGCGAAACAGATCATTAATTTTGAGGTTAAATTCATTTCTTTTACCATTAGAATATGACACAATAATTATTTATACAAATAACGTTGCAATGCATGTTCAGAATATGCTAAACATTTTCATAAAACAGTAAAACCTGTCTTGAGAGACCACCAGTTCTGCCAAGACCTAATCCTCTCTTGGTAGTATTGGAATAGAGATGGTAACAGCAGTGCTGGATTACCCAATAGGCACACTAAACACGTGCTTAGGGCACCAGCAAAGCAAGGGGACCAAAAATAAAAAAAAAAATAAAAAAATTACGGGGTTTTTTTAGTACATGGGGAGGGGGGGGGAGAGGTGCACTATAATCTTTTCAGTGCGTAGGGCCTCTAAAAGTCTTAATCCGGCTCTGGGTAACAGTATGTAGTATGTAACAAAATCCAAACAGTGATCTTTCAAGTCATTTTACTGTATGACTGATTGACACATATACCAAGTAGAACAAAACTCGCACTGACAACTTTTTTTTGAGGATCCAATGACCATCTTATGACAGATGGCTGCATCATAAAGATTTGATCATGGGTCTCCAAAAGAAGATGAATATTACTTCAAATTTGTATTTTCTTCATGTGGTTATATAGAAATGTCTGTTAAAGGCTACTAAAAGATTTCCTTGATTTGGATATTTTTCACAAATTTGACCTCTCTAGTTCCCTTTTGAGTGAAACTAAATCCTAAGGTTGCACCTCCTCAGTGCATGGGAAGCATATTACCAAGTAAATCCCGTACAGAGGCATTTCAAACAGACACAAGAATGGACACACAGATTGATGAATGAAGGGATGGACGAGCAGATGGTATCCAACAAATCCTAACTTATTTCTCATTTTTACCCATCATCCTTTTCTTGAGCGAAGGCGTTGAATTTTATACAGCATTCCTTGAATGAAACGGGAAAACTTGTTGTGAATCAAATGTTAAATATTTTTCCCCTTACTTTCATCTTGTTGAAAAGGCTAAATAATGTTTCGTTTAAATGTAAATATCTCTATGATATAAATTTTTAAGAATTAGTTGATGTTGTTTAGATGAATTCCCTTATATAAATTTCTTTCTGAGAAGAGAGTGTCTTTATTCGATTTTTTTAAAAAAATGCGAGGAAAAAAAATCGTTTAAAAAAAAGAAGAAATATTTTAATGCTAATCCTGTCGATCATTTTGATACGTCCAGATGGAATTACCTCCCTTAGTCTGCTTACCTCAGACTCTCTCTGCTGCACTTTATCCCTGGATCGTCATAGATCAATTTCTTTCCTCATCTGTCAATTAGTGTTCAGTGTATTTGGCCAAATACTCCCTTTCTCTGTCAGCAGTGTTCAGTGTATTTGGCCAAATACTCCCTTTCTCTGTCAGTAGTGTTCAGGGTATTTTGCCAAATACTCCCTTTCTCTATCAGTAGTGTTCAGAGTATTTGGTCAAATACTCCCTTTCTCTGTCAGTAGTGTTCAGCGTATTTGGTCAAATACTCCCTTTTTCTGACAGTAGTGTTCAGCGTATTTGGTCAAATACTCCCTTTTTCTGACAGTAGTGTTCAGCGTATTTGGCCAAATACTCCCTTTCTCTGTGAGTAGTGTTCAGCGTATTTGGTCAAGTACTCCCTTTCTCTGTCAGGAGTGTTCAGCGTATTTGGCCAAATACTCCCTTTCTCTGTCAGCAAATTATCTCTAATATCTTAATAACGTTGCTCAAGTGACTCATTTTGTGTGCTGGCGATTTTAGCAGGCGAATGAAAAAGTAAATGGATATCAAAGGATGTTTTTGTTTGAGGTGTTTTCAAACAAAAGTACAAAATCACCACGAATAGCATTATAAAAATTGTAACGATTGCAAGAGCACAATAATGTCTAAAAAGGAAAAGATACTGTCATATCACAATATTTGATGAATATATTTGCAGTAAGAAAAATTCTTCTGAAATTAAGGAAATTGGACCATTATGTTCATTTATAGCCCTTGCTTCTGATCTGCATCTTAATGTTATGTTTTAGTAATGACTATTGTATACTTATATACTCAATGTCGATTCTTTCAGCTAGCTTAAGATAGTGGATAAATTACATCGATGATATAATTTGTATACTTTTGGTCTACAAGGGTTTATCCATATAAATAGCATACCTTATTTTATGTGCAGACCATGCTCCTGATGACCACAGGCTCGGGTCACAGTCCAGCCATTGGCACGATTACCGTGCACAAGCGAAAAGAACCCATTCTACCTGCACGGTTTTTAATTTCTTATTTTTTTCTGGACCAGTTCAAAAACAATAAACGAAATCCTTTGAGAGTGGACATGTGCAGGACCTTGGACTTTTTCGTGTTTTTGTCCATGTTCGTCATTGGTGAAAATCAGTCATCGTGTATCAGGGACGAAGACATTGAACATACCGATAAAATTCTCCTAACGGGGGTTTTCTATTTGATGCATCAACATTAAATTGACGGTGTCTATTTTATATAGGTGTTTTCTTTAGAAACTGAGATGGCTAATTTAAACAAAAAGAAATAGTTTGCCTTACATGAATAAAACCACAGTACATAGACCATAATCATAAAACAATAACGAGGTGGAAGTAAACGCGGATGGGTCAACTTTTTAACATTCAGACACGAATAAAGACATTTAGCATATTGGTTTTCATGTCATTATCACTTGGAAATAAGTAAATACAATTTAAATGAGATCTTTGAAACTTGTCATGATTTAAGCGCATATCTGAATTTGCAAAAAGACTCGTCCATGCTTCTTTCAAACTGATCAGCCTCAGTAGATATTAGTGCAGTGCAATCATACAACTCCTATTTTCAAACTGTTTGCTCTTTAAAAATATGTGACCTATCATTATATATAACAAAAACTCAGTTATACATAGTATTGGACAAGTGTATTCAAAGCAGTGAATCATAACAAATACACGATTTCAGAATGCGTACCTGTAAAGTCATACCGTCTATGCTCGTTTACAGATCGAGTCCAACTGCAAACTACACAGACCCAGGTCTGATGTCGCATAACGCGCCGGCAGATCTGGGTCTCTGCAGTTTGTCAGGATTAATTAGTAGAACAAACAACACAGATCTTGATCTGCCTGCACATCATGCGATGGCAGATTAGGGTCTATATTGTTTACAGTTGGACTAGACTTATAAGCGAGTAGAGACGGTACTTTTGAAAGGACATTAAATCATCATAAAATCCGGATCTTTCTGTACGGCGTTTAATTTCCGACCATCATATCTCCTCTGTCATTATAAGTGTCATGGCTCAGATTACTTAAAGAGCATTAAATCTAATCTGCGTTCGTCTAATTAAATATAATCGTTGAATCCTGTTTCAAGGCCTTCATTATATGAATGCCACATCAAAAAGAGCCAAACAAAACTGAGTCATTTTACTAATCACGGCTTCTCAGATAAGTCAATTCAAAAACCTAGGGATAGGAATAGATTTCAGTCAGGCACCATTTAAGATAGATTATATAATTCATCGGATTTTTAATGCCGGGAACAAAAGTCGTACCATCAGAAGTTGAGTTTTAGATGCATTCGGATTAAATATTGTTTCTGTTTCGTGTTTAATGTCCCTTGTGTATATCTTTATCATGATTGAATAAACTGATTCTTCGAGCATCTGTCGGTGCAATATGACATTGTGATATAATGTTCAGTTTCCATCTCTTTTTTTAAAAGGTTAACAAAATCAGTGAGTCAACCCTGACAAACTGCAGGATTTTCATAGCTGTTGCTAATGTACGGGCAACAATATATATGAATACTTCAGAAAATGCTATGGTATCAAAGAAAAAAGCTATATTTGTTGCACGTCTAGATTCAGGATTGGGCCTGATATCATTGAGACATACAATTTTTATTCAGTAGACAAATGAATACTTTAATGATCTTTGTTTCAGTGCGCCGACCTAAACACAAAGCTGTCAAGAACTCTTTGTAGGACCGTTGCTTGCCCTTACAATTTTAATTTTAAGGATTTGTCCAAAAACTGATGTGGTCACTCTGATTCATCATCCCTCTGATGATATATGGGATTTATGTGCCTTCTTCCGCTGGACTTACTTAAATCAGTTAATGGGAAAATTTAATGACAAATTCGACTCAGTTGTGTAGCTACTTCAGAAGCAGGTGTGTCTAATTTCTACCACCGCTTTCAAAGTGACCGATTTGGGGTTTCATATAGGTCATAGAGGCATTAAACTAACTGACGAAATTAATGATCTTTTTATTATGTTGGAAATGGTTCCTCGTCTTTGATGTTATTTTGTTGCACTTAGCTGGCCATACATTTGATTTAAAGGAAATGGCTCCAACCTTTTGCCTGGTTCTGTCTCTCTTTATCGAGAGTCTGAAAAGGGGATAGGGACTGAACTAAAGAGACACAACGAAAAAAAAGCAGATTCGTGGTAAAACGTTGTATATGTTTCAGGATTTTGTAGAGGTACATAAATCAAAATAAATACTGCATATAGATAACTTGAGGGAAATTATGTCTTGTTTCAAAATATATACTGCATATAGATAACTTGAGAGAAATTATGTCTTGTTTCAAAATATATACTGCATATAGATAACTTGAGGGAAATTATGTCTTGTTTCAAAATATAATTGGTAATGTTTAGTCTGCTGTTACAGAAAAGTTTTCAATCTTCAACCTTCTGACGATGACGAGAGTGTGCATTGCCGTATTGATCATAATAATGACGATGGTAATGACGACTACGATAATGATGCTGGCAGGGATTGTGATAATTTGTATGGAATTGTTTGTTATCTATTTCTTTTCTTTCTTAAATGTACTTGTAAAACATTTTTGTTATCAATATCAATTCAAACTCCTCCCAGGATTTTTATAAAAACACCAGAGACAGCATAAACCCGTTTTTTAACATCCATATATATATATATATATATATATATATATATATATATATATATATATATATATATATATATATATATATATATATATCATATAATAATGGATGTTTGTATGTGTGTACGTATGTATGTATCAACCTTAGACCCTTTATATAGTGTTCTAGTTTAATGCGGTATGTTGACTGTATTACGTAGCAGGAGAAATGTATATTCAGTACCTATTTGTGCGACCCACTACTGATAGAGAGAGAATATATCATATGTAAGGCTCTAGTAAGTGCCGTGGTAACACACTCGCTTAATTCCTCTTTGGTCTCAGGTACAATCCCTTGCATACACATGCGACGGTTACTGACAGTTCATTAAAGATTGGTAATTCTGGCGGTGTCAGATTTCCTTCGCCTACGTGTCACATTGCACCAACACGGCGAGAGATTGTCTAGAGTACCTAAATATATCATAAATGCTATTATAATTCATTATCGTTGTACAATAAATGTAATATAAATAAATAAACAACAATTTTAAGAATTTCAAGGGTACGTCTGGTTCCTATCACATTTCACATAAAAAAGGTCCACAAGGTTATTCCTTGCTATCTACCACTTCATGTTGACAGATGGTTGTATTAACGTGAAGGCTTGGACTAACATACGCTGTCCCTGATTTATTTGTATGGAAATGCTTATGTCTGCCACCATTGTATTTCGAGTTCTGTTCAGTTTACACTTCACATACCACAGCCTTGGAGGCCCCTTTTATTATCTAATCATGTCACCTTAACATAATAAGATTTTATTATTTCCCCCTCTTTCAAAAATTGGTGAGCAATGATATTTGCTGTATTATGTGTTTTGTTGGGATTAACGTCATTTTTAAGAACCTGATAGGGCCTCAGGGGTGTCAAACTTATTTGCTATGGAGGGCCAGGTTTGATATAAATAATAATAAATAATGAGCCTGGCGGGCCGAACCCGGCCCGCGGGCCGTATGTTTGACACCCCTATGATAGGATATATATATATATATATATATATATATATATATATATATATATATATATATATATATATATATATATATATATATATACATGGCGGCCAGTATATTGGGTGGACGAAGAACCAGAGATGACCCCGGATAGAACTACAGACCCACTGGAAGCTACTGGTAAGCTTTCTCACATACCCACGTTGGTCGATCCGAAATTCTAACTCACGCAGACAGAGATGAGAATTGTGAGTGTTCTGTAAAGGCGAGCGTCTTAGACCACTCGGCCATCCGGGGCCCCTGGTAAGCAATTAATAGACACTGAATGTGACCCATGGGGTTGGGAAGAATAAGTGCTTTTTTCGTTTTTGTGCTCATCATTATCGTCATCATCATTGAGAGTCAAACTCTAGCAGGGCAATACATGGGTTTACATGAGTTTTATGCTCGCTAAAATCCCATACTAGCTAGTTAGCTTGTATTAGTAGTATGATTTTAACAATATATTAGTGTATATTCTTTCTCCAAAAAAAATTGAATGCATGTCTCACTTAAATATTTTGCTTTAATTAAAGTAATACCTGTATAATGTTGAATATGTGTATTACCTATAGGATACTGTTTGCAATATATTGTGTATTACACCATTTGTTATATAATTGTAATAATAACAGACTCGCATGTCATGTATACTCTGTGGATAGTAGATCTACTGGAAGTAATTAAAAAAGTATTAAAGTTCCGAAGATTCTTAGATATGTTGTCAATTTTTAATAATAATAATAATAATAATAATAATAATAATAATAATATAAAGATGAAGAAAAAGAGAGGAAGAAGCGAAATATATGGTAAAATTCTAACGGTGTCACAAAGATACTGACTTGTCAAAGTATGCAGGAAAAATGGTTTTCATTTAAGTGTAAATTTGCAATATTTTTTCTGATATAATGCACTTCAGGGAGATTTCACTCAGTTTAAAGAGATATACAGCATTAACTACAAAAAAATAGAAAAACAAGCGCAGAGTAAAGACTGAAAATTGAAGTCAAGTGCCAAGATGATAGGTTCGGAACACATTAATCAGCAGTTTATCTGACGGGAGGACTATTAGACATGCGTGTAAAAAAATTGTCAGATAAATGTCTGATGTTCAAAGTCATCAGCGTTTATTGAAATTCCTTAAATTAGGGGGACTCTATATGTTGTGTTACTCCGTGTCACTTGAAAACGAATAATGGTTCAAAAATTCCCACGAGCTGAGTTGCAAAAGTGTTGAAAAGGTACATGTACAAAATCAGAATACAACAGTCTTTAGAACCAAGAAGTGCAAAATTATACACCTGGAAGGAAAATAAAGAATAAGCGAATACAAAAGACTATGACTGGTTGATGGATTTATGTAGTAATTGTTTATTCATTTAACAGACTGAACGCATCAAGTTCAGAAACAAAAATACGCAATACATTATTTCAAAGGGCAAGGTGATTCCTATTTAGGATGCACAGGGAACAATAACTTTCAGCCTTTTGAAGTCTACTTTGTCAACTTTGGACAATAATTTTCAGCCTTTTTGAAGTCTACTTTGTCAACTTTGGATAATAATTTTCAGCCCTTTTGAAGTCTACTTTGTCAACTTTGGTCAAAATGAAACCTTTTAGTAACTATCATACCTAATCTATCATGTTTAGCGATAACGTATGCATGAAAATTTAATTGCGAGTAAAGAAGAAATGAATAGGGCAAAATGCAATTGTGTTCGCGACTTCGAGAGAAATCAGCAAAATTGCCATTGCCAAATAACTCAAACGTTTTTCAGGCCGTTTAAAGTTTTCTTAAGTAATTTGCAAATGTATTTTAAAGTTGTATCGTTTGGATCTGGAAGATTTTAGTTGATACACAAACAGATGCTTTGTTATGTCTCTTCCTTCCGAATATTACAAGACGGAATGTATGTTGGAGTTGGAAACAACAACCTTCTAGGATATAGAGCCAGTTGTTGTAACCTACTTTATCCAGCTAGAAATTCGTTTGAATCACATGGTAGTTGCCAAACAAAACTTTGTCCATGTCCCATATTGCTCTAAAAAAAAATACATAAATACCGATGACAATATATTAGTCTCCATGCCACTGATGACTTCATTAATAAATGGTATTATTGAATCACAGTTTTTTATTAAAGAGAAGAGAAGTTAAATATTTGTCCCCCACCATATTTATGGAGAGTGCGTGTAATGTTTCCAATGTCCGCCCGTCCTGTGTGGTCACGTCACGTAACGTCCGTCGCGAATCTTTACCACTTTTAGTACATGCACAAACTACACTCGTGTTTCGTGCCGAGTCGGCGGAAGAAAAACAAAACGAGTGTGATATGGCCTTGGTCGAGAAGTATTCATATGCCATATCAAACGATCTCTTTCCCCCCGACTCGGAACAAAACACGTGGGCTGTTTTTATTTATTACATAACCCTTTATTTACATTTGCCAAATATTTTTTTTATGTAAACAATGTGAATGGAATTAAAAACAATTTGGGATTTTATAGAAGGTCACTTTGGTGTATCTTAGAATATCGACGGGCGGAAGAAGAAAGTGAAAACACCTAAATAGTTCCCGTCTGGGTGTGCGATACGAAAATACGGATTAGTATAGAACACAGAATTAGAACTGTATGTAACGATTGGTATTTCCTCGTCCTTTTTTTTTTTTTTTTTGTAAGCATTTAAAGTACTTTGATTTTCTCTTTTCCTGTGGGGTTCACATGTAATCGAAACTATGGGGCTAAACAGTTGTGAGGTTTTGATGCATGTGGTGGACGTGTGAGCTCACTGTCAGGCCGGGAAGGATTTTTTTGTTTGTTTTTGTGTAAAATATGTCAGAATAGGACTATTTTAATCAAAGATTTTCCATGCAAGAGGCCGACAAAAGACCATGCACGTGGTTCACATAGATGCCGGATAATCTACGGATGGACAGACCAATGAACAAACGCTTAAATAGTATCCCCTGGAATATAGACCCCTTTCTTCCAATCTTATGGGCCTGATGAATTCTTCTTCTTCGTATTACGTAAAGTTTGGATGTTAAACTATTTGTTGTAAGACCGATTTACAACCATAAATAAAACAGAATTCATATGAATCAATTACTTCTAAGAGATAAACCTCTTGGAATTAAAGACAGGTAGGAATCATAAAATATGTAGTGGTCTACTGGTGATTGTTTGAAACAGATTTGTTCTTGGTTGCTGCGAAGGACCGGTGGCTAATACGTACTGCTTTTATCTTTCTAGGTGACATGATGTATGTTATACTGAGTCAAGCTGACCTCTCATGAGTGGGGTGGGGTGGGGTGGGGTGGGGTGTCTGTTCCTTCTTACGTGAACTGGTAGGAAGCATTTGTTTACTCACTGAAAGTTCGCCTATGGTTTCTTCTCAAGACAGCTGCTTCCGGAAGATATGTTTTCTTACGATTCCATGATTTTAATTCTTCCTCAGGGTCATTAG
The DNA here is from genome assembly GCA_029931535.1 of Margaritifera margaritifera. Taxonomy (NCBI): domain Eukaryota; kingdom Metazoa; phylum Mollusca; class Bivalvia; order Unionida; family Margaritiferidae; genus Margaritifera; species Margaritifera margaritifera. The sequence goes on from JAQPZY010001617.1 coordinate 384,252, forward strand.
CATTAACTGCCATACAGAAAGCATGATTTTACCAATGGGAAATTTTACATTCAGGATCAAACATAACCGTATATATTCACTTATTAGTCGAGTTCAACTGCAACAACATAGATCCTGATCCGCCGTTGCATAATGCGCCGGCAGATCAGGGTCTATGTTGTTTGTTCTACTGATTATTTCTAACAACTACATAGACCTAGATCTGCCGGCGCATTATGCGATGGCAGATCTGGGTCCATGCAGTTTGCAGTTGGATTCGACTTACAATTAAGTACCGACGGTATATACAAAAATAGTTGGGGGGTTTTCGGTGAAAAATTGTGATATGTTTCTAAGAACTAAGCTGATTCTATTTTCAAAAACGTTTTCATATAAAGATTTTCTTTTCAATGAATTTCTTTGTGCAATCTTACACGTACATGCACTAATACTTTAGCGAAAGTATAGAAAATAGATTTTAGAAAAGAAGAAAAAAATAAAAAGTAAAAAAAAAATTCAGCATGCTAATCCATAAAGTGATTCAGATTACTCCCGGCAGAGTTACCCCACTTAGTTCAATAATCTCAGGTTACTGGCTGCTTTTTCATCAATTAATGATCTAATCACTGTATTAACTCATGTGTCACTCTATATGTTCTGAGTAATGGATCCAATAAAGCATGCGGTTTCAACTAGTTAACACTGACATCACCAGAAAGCTCTACATCTGTGACTAATGTTGTGTGTTGCAAATGTATGCAGTATTGAATCCACGACTCTACAAATGTCGTAAATTTATCACACAGTTAAGTATGTATCTACCGGTCACATACATGAGTGTTGATTATTAATAATGACCTTTCACAGTAAGTGTGAGGCATCCGAGAAGACTGTCATATATAGTTTATCATTTTAGGCTTGTAAACCCGTATTATTAATGTAAAGCATCTCATCTGTGATGCGCCCATCGAAAATCGGTTTTGAAATTCTGTCAGAAAACCTTCTTAAGATAAATGCCATATTAGAAAATGTTAAACATTTTTATTTTCACGGCTTCTTCCACCCGGAATTTCAAAACCCAAGGATGCTAGCACTTTTTTGAGGTTTCGATTTAATAGCATACAACTTTTGTAGTGCTGGAAACTATTTACAGAGTCAAGAAAAAACTTGAAACATAAGTTGATGTGTACGATTCTGTTACATAACGTATTGATATTTGGATTGGTTTCTAAAGTCACTAATTTCTTGATTAATTACGCTACGCCTGAATTAGTTAAACATACGAGTATATGTGTCCGTAAATGGTAGATGGCATTTGTGGAACTACAAAATAAATTTCCAGTTGACATAAACATATAAACAGTAAACAACCTAACCCCTGTAACAACCTAACCCCTGTAACAACTTCAGAGCTGTTATTGCTCTTTGAAGAAAATATAGTACTTTTTATGGGTTGTACGGATATTGACAAGAATTGAAGAATTGTTGTACTGCTTCCCTAGATTCAGGATCAGGATTTTATATATCTATCTATCTATCTATCTATCTATCTATCTATCTATCTATCTATCTATCTATCAATCTATCTATACATATATATATATATATATATATATATATATATATATCTATATATATATATATATATATATATATATAATAAGGTACAGAACTTACAATATCTCAAAATATTCTCTGTCATAACCTTTTAGAACAATTACTTGCCCCTACCAATTCCCCTCCCACCCCAGAACCTTATGTGGTCACCTTGACCAAGGTTCGTGTGATGAAACCTGTGAACTATTTGGTCCATTCCACGGAACCTAATTGAATGAAATGTGGAAATTAAATGACAAATTGAATGTCATGGTCCAGCGGATATAGACACTGTTGTCCGTCGTCAGTGTAATCTCCCTTAAAGTGATAATTTGAAAGCCCGTAATGGAATCATAAGCGAGGACTATGACTCTTGTATCATCTTGTAGTTTTTTCGTGTATTTGATATAAATATTAGCTCGCCGATACAATGTTAAGAGAGGATTCATGATACATGCTCAGCAAACGTCGGCGGCTTCCAAAAATTAATCCCAGTGTAAATATGTTGTTCAACTGCCAATGCTGCCAGCTTTAGGCATTTAATTTTCTTAGACCTTAGGCAGTGGCGTCACTAGGGGGGTGCGGGGGGTGCGGACCGCACCGGGTGACACCATCACAGGGGGGTGACGCCAAAATGGATTCTGTATGGTCTGGTACAGGAGGACTCGGAGGAGGTCCATGGGGGAAGTCTGGAGGGGGTGACACCATGAGTTGACCGCACTGGGTGACGCCAACCCTAGTGACGCCACTGCCTTAGGGTGTACTAATATAATTCTGAACCATCTCGAGGAACGCATGTAAGAGTGGCCAATTATGTTTCACACTAATGCCGTCGCTGTTAAATTTTATTCACTGGGCAAAGGTTTTAAATTTACGGCAACTCTCAAGCTGTATGCAGTTTATGAATTTAGAGTGTTTCTTGCATCATCCTTAATCACCCCAGGAAAATTAGGTCGCAGTAACCTACTTTTCTTACATGAATACATTTTGTTTACGGGTTGACATCAGTGTAAAAGTTTTGTCTTTTTGGAAAATCTCCATCTTTAGGTATGCTGTGTTATTGAACTTAGTCATGGTGTTTTTTTATGCATCTTTCTTAATCACCCCAGGTGTAAGTTGATCCCCCCGCTGGCAGATTTCCATTTGTTGGCATATGGTATCTGCATGGAACGTATTCATCAGTATGCCCCTCCCCCAAGGGAAAGTATGTCACAATGACTTACTTTTATAACACTATAAATATTGTTGTATGTTGGTTACCCCTAACGTCCGATAACCATTTCAATACAACTCATACGATAATAATAATAATAATAATAATAATAATAATAATAATAATAATAATAATAATAATAAAAATAAAAATAATAATAATAATAACACTACTAATAAAGTAGTAGTACCAATATAACATTTGCTAACAGGTATACAAAGATACTGATTTGTCAAAGTACGCAGGAAACTTAGCTTTCAATCAGTATAAATTTACAAGATTGTTTCTTGTCTAATGCACTTGAGGAAGACTGTATGCACTCGATGGAGATATACCGCATAAACAATAAAAAAAAATTATAAAAAAAAAAATCACAGGGTACACATTGGAAATTGAAGTCAATTGTCTTGTTGACAAGTTTGGAAGGCATCAGAAGTTTTACTGACAGAAAGGTGTTGGAAACAAGTAGTTTAAACCAATTTCGTCGTATGAGTGTGAGATTTTCAAGTCATCTTGGATGATTCATAGGATTTCCGAAAGGAGGATTTCATGTATTTCATACTTAATGTCATCTGAGAGTAAATAATTTGTCAAACTTTGATCTGCAAGATTAGAAAATGCATCACAAGGATACCAGTATTTATACTCAAGAAGCGCAAAATTAGAAACCTAAGGGGAAAAAAGGGATAGGTGAATGTACACGATAATGGTTGTTAATGGAGAATATTTAGTAATTGTTTATTCATTTAGCAGAATATTCAAATCAATTCGCGAACAATATTTGAAATACGTTATTTAAGGGCAATGAATTACATACTAATCATGTTCAGTGAAATGATTGTTGAGACTTTTAAATTCAATTTTGGTCAAAACGTGTTTTAAAGCCCATCATATTTTGTCTAAAAGTTTACAACAGTGGTCAGGTTGTTGATTGCTCAAGCTATTCATATGAAACAATATATATGTGTATATATATATATATATATATATATATATATATATATATATATATATATATATATATATATATATTACGAGAATATAACTTATGAACATAAAGAAGCAGTAAAATGAAATTATGATCAATTATGTTACATTTATATACATATTAGCAAGTATTTCATTTCGCAAAGGCGCATGAAATTCCGAACGAAACATTTTTTTAAAAACAATTTAGAAGGGTTGTCGGCCTGTTTCAAGTTATCTAAGACAACTAGAACAAGTTTCTTAGAACTGTATTTTTCTGGATTATTTTATATAACTTGCAAACAGTCGCTGTCTGTTTCAATTATATTCCTTGCGAATGTTAAAAGAGTAGGAAAATGTGTGGGAAGAATAAATAACAATCTTGTTGCTGAAAGCACTTTTTACAAACGCCTTTGAACTACTGGACGTTAATTGGAGGTAAATATTAATTAATTAAGATACCTGTTGTATTTAGTGACTATTTATAGTACATGTAATAAAACAGACAGACAAAGTAAGAACCACAACTTTCATTTGACCTGAAAAATCTAAATATACTAATGGTGTCTTAATTGCTGTAGCCATGTTAGAAATACTAGTTAATGACTATATGGGTCATGTAAGCTATATATTTCTCTGCTGTTTGCTGTCTGTTTTTTTATAGTTACTTTTTGATTTTGTTGTTGTTGTTGTTATTGTTTTTCTATTCTTGTTATTTGAAATACTACGAATACATTGTGGCCTGTCATGTCCGTCCAGCCATCCGTGCATCCATTTGGTCCTTTCGTGTGTCCGTCAGTTGATTTTTCTTCTACATCAGTTGAAGGAGGCAATACTGAGATAGGATGTTTCACTAGATAAAATGCGAAGATGACAAGGAAGGATTCTGTTCCTTGACGCAGAGGCGAGTGGGCGAGGAGGCCTTCTGGATGTAAGTTTGAAGGGAACAAAGGCAAGTTGATGATAAGTTCCCTTTCTAGTATACATATATTAAAGTTTCGATTCCTCATTATTTACTCTGTATTTGGATTTCATGTATGTAATCAAAATCCTCTCAAAGTTCTTAGTTAATCTTTTTTTCTTCAGCAAAACTTGTCTGTTTGTCAGATAAAAATTAATCAAAATTTTAGAAAATAAAAGTTACTGCCATTTTCTTTACCATGAATATGGTCTTTATTTTGTACATAAAATGTTCGTCTCAGATACCGTTTTCTTCTAGTGTAAGGATGTTTTTCATAATTGATTCTTTCACCTGCAATAAAGCACAGTTCCTTCTTTCTTCTTTTATCGTAAAATCATAGGACGTATTTTGAAGGTGTGGGTCAATTGGTATGTTCTTCTTCCCTATACATTTTCTCAATTTGATATATCAGACGTGTTTACAATGCCAACTGCCTCGTTATTCGTTCTGTAATTTACAGGTAAATGAAATCATTTGTGCCTACAAGAATGTGATACATTCAAAATAAAAAAAATCTCTTTGATAAAACCTTTTCACAGGTAAATGTAAGCAGTATAATCTGAAGCATATATTACACCGACAATAATTAGTCTTTTATTATTGCATTGAAAATCCGCTACATCTTAAAAAAATAATCCCGTAATTATTGAAATTCAATAATTTGTTTACATGACATTATTCAGGTATTTCATCGCTACATTAAGCTCATTTCTACCACGCCTTCACCTGTATGATTAGAGGGCTCTGTCATGCTTCACAGGTAAATAAATGTTACTATATATTCCTTTATATGCATATATTCCCTCCCTCATTTTGTGATGAAAACTGAAAGAAATCAGACCTTTCTTCTCCGGTTTTAATAAATTAAGGGCTTTTATGACCCATCATTTGTTACATGACAAGCTCCGATTATGACACAGGGGTCGACGAGTTTGAATACCAACCAGTGGCTCAGTACATGTACATCTGTTTGGTAAGCGAAGCAGTGTCACATAAAAATAAAAATAAAAAACAATAATATCTTTAGAAAGAACATTACAACGATCATAAAATCCCGATTTGTCTGTATTGTCATTGATTCCAGTATTACCATGATATCTGTTTTTTTCCGTGGAAGATTGTCAGCTTTATATGAATAACTTTAAATCTGATGCACGTGGCATTAACTGAAATTTGATTCTTGGGTTTGATCAGAAAATATCCCCTGATGTCATAGTTGAAATATCCAAACAAAAGAATTCTTTTAATTATTAATAGCTTATCAGACCTGGGTTTAAAAGCAATTCAAAACTAATAGCAAAATTGAAATTTAATAGCATCAAACCTTCAAATGCAGAGCACGATAGTCACGCAATGAAGACTGTTAATAAAGTCGAGATTAATGGTCATGATCATTTGTATATACAATATAAAATATTGATTTTATGATCAGTTTCCTAAATGCCAAATCTGTTGAATTATTATGCATGAATGAGTTGATTACTATTCGACCGCAATACGGTCGTTATATAGTCGACTCCGCAACATAGAATCAGGTTTGCATGGTTTCGATATTCAGACGAGTCAAGAGAATACGGAAGCTGTTCATGCAGTCGTGCATTCCTTGTATTGAAACTTGGGGTGAAGGCGATGTACATTCGAATGCACATCATTTTATTTTATACTTAACCTTTTAACTTTCAATTGTGACGTACTATATTTCTACAATCCATGGAATTTTCCATGGTGAATGGAAATGGGATGAAAACCTACAATTTCTATCCACTGGGAACAGAATATCCCGATTGCGTAAACTGCAATTATAGTTACTGCAGAAAGGGGAATTGTGCATGATTTCAAAAGGCAGTAGTATCAGTTACATTGTGATTGGGATCTATTTTCAGTCCCTCATGGACCCCCCCCCCAAAAAAAAAAAAAAAAAAAAAAATAATCCTGGCAGTCGTGACTATACATAATACAGACGCTGACTGTTTGAGTCCTATTTTATGTAAACAAATATTGTCTCTATTGGTTTCTGCATACCCTAATTTACATACCCATTCAAATTCGAAAATATAATATTAATATATCAGTAATTTTTGTTCAGCATATTTAAGAGGAGAGTGTTTTTCCAGACAGGCGTATTTTCGAGTAAATATACTGCGATAGCTCAATCTAAAATACATTCTGGTACAACTTAAATTACAGATGTGCATCACATTAACTTGAAAAAAGTTTGATTTTTTTCAGTGTTTAGTATTGATGAGGGAAATGTTTGTTTCACCTCAGTTGACAACGATTTTACGCAAAGATTTCCACGTATAATTTAGAATATATGTGTTTCTTCTATAAAGACATAAACATCTCCCTCTTGACGTGAATACATATATTTATATCAAATGGAGATAAAATATATTGGACGGTTTATTTTCCAGCAGGTATACTAACATTAAAGAAATAGATAAGAATCGGACGGCTTAGTTACAAGGTAGGATTTTTATGGCAGCTTAATTTCGAATTTATTTTAGGATTTATACTAAGCATGAGCATCCGTTGATACACATTGATAGATGGCACTGGCTGCAAAATGTGTCTAAATTTTTGAAAATTCAGAGAAAAACCAACAGACAAATTTTTACTACGACACTTGTTGCAGATGTGTCTTAATGTTAAAAATTCAGAGAAAAAACAAAATTTAATACTAATTTGTGTTGCCTCGGCTGAATTCTGGCAGATATAGTCACTTTTGCATACTTTTTTTTCTCCATCAAATGTTGGCACCATTGACAAATACTATGTTTTGCTGCTTTTTCAGACTCTGTGTCATGTCTCATTCCACTGCGATATTCAACTTTCCTGTATATTTTATTGCTGTACAATATTTCTCAGAATATTCAAAACATACATTATAAAGATCGTTTGAAGAGACACCAAACTGAAAGTAGCTAAAAAGGAAAAATATTTATATCAAATTCTTTCACAGTTGCTTGGCCTAAGAATTCAATTGCAGATTTCTGACACAATATTTATGTGATCACCCTATCGCAAAGCCGATCTGATGAAATATGGGACACATGTGGCTAATTCCACTAGACCTAATGAAATCTATTAAAGTGCAGGTTTAATGACAAAGTTTATATATTGGTCCAGCGACTTCAAACACTGGTGCCCCTCCCCTCTTTAACCCCTCTCCAAGTGATAGATTTGTGGATCTATAAAGGCGGAATAAGCATATGACTAATTGACAATATTATCCATCCTTTATTACCTTGCAGATAGTTCTTTATCTTTGATGTCATTTTATTGCAATTTGCTGTCCATAAAGTTGACCTCAAGAAAATGAAATCAATATGTTCTCTGCCTTATTAGTCCTTTTTATGGAGAGTTAGAATAAAAAGGGGGAGTAACTGGTTCACAAAGAAATGATATAAAGCAGATTGACATGACAAATGTTAACTTGTAATTGAAGATGTGTCAATTACAGATATATATATATATATATATATATATATATATATATATATATATATATATATATATATATATTCCGATATTTAAAATGTATATTGCTAACTTTTGAAACTCAATTCTGTCGAAGTAATTTGCGATTTTTGAATAGCTATTGCAGAACAATTTCACAATCTAAAGAAGGAAGAGGACGGCGAATATGATAATAATGATCATGAAATTGTCACAACAACGTATAATAGTGAAGAGGATGACGAAAAAGAAGATTTTAGCGACGATAATGATAATAGTAATTCTGATACTTGTACGGATTCTTTATTTTTTGCTGACTGAATCACAATAATTTGTAAGGAATAAATTCAAATTCAGCTACTCAATACGTTATCACCGCTCAATATTTAGATGACAAATGGCAGTCCATAAATATATTAAAAGACATACCGTATATACTAGCTTATAAGTATAGTCCAACTGCAAACAACATAGACCCTGATCTGCCGACGCATAATGCCCCGGTAGATCACGGTCTATGTCGTTTGTTCTACTGCTTACCTCTAACAAACTGCTGAGACCCAGATCTGCCGGCGCATTATGCGACGGCTGATCTTGGTCTCTGCAGTTTGCAGTTGGACTCGACTTATAAGCGAGTAAGGACGGTGTGTCCCAGCTTTTAATTCACCAGATCTGGATATACAATAATTTGTGGTCGCAGCAAGATACATAAAGACTCTCTTCCAAACACAGGCGACTCCTGGCTGATACAGGAGATATTATATGTAAGGGTCTTGTTAGCTAAAAAGATAACACTCGGTTCATTATGTTGCGTCCCCAGCTTTAATTCCTGTTACCTGCGCATGCGATGGATAGTTGCTGCCCATCTGCAATCGGAGGTTTTTTTTTTGTTTTTTTTTTAGTTTCTTCGATTACCTCCACCTATCTTAGTCACCTGTCAAAACGAACACCTGGCATGTCAACAGTGTTCAAGACACCTGTCAAAACGAACACCTGGCCTGTCGATAGTGTACAATATGATTCGCTATACATGTTGCATAATTTCCGTGCAATGAATTAAATTTAAGAACTATTTTGGAAAAGTGACTCGTTCTCATCCAAGTTCGCATCAACATGTCTTTCAGGTGATGCCTGAAAACCTGCTACTTCATTCTAATAGATGGTAAGGAAAATATGTAGGCTAGGATTAACAAGCACCATCTCTGGTGTAGGTGTATTGAAAAGCCTATGTCTGCCAACATTGTATTTCAAGTACTGTTCACATTGCACTTCACATACCATAGCCTTGCGGACCTCCTTTATGACTCATAATGTCCCCATACCATCGTACAATAATATTTCATAGCTTTCCCGTCTTAAATAGCTATTTGGTAATAAAAAAGGAAATGCATGCAATAATTTTTGAGGAATTTCTCGTTACCATTTGTATTAAGACTTGCTTCACCCTAGCAGCACATATTGTCCTTATCAAATGAGATTTTCCCAAGATGTAGATGGGTGGGTGTGGGAGGGGTGGGGGTGAGAAGTTGTCCCATATTTTGGTGCTTTGGTTTTTATGGTCTTTCTTTTCAATATATGTATATGGTATCATTTGTACAGCAATAATATAATATGGTATAACCTACTAATTAAGTCACATACTGATCAGTGAAGCTAGCATGCAATGGTATATATTGCTATCACCTATGTATTAATGGAATCAGACGCAACCTTTCGACATTCTTCATAATTTCATTAAAAGGTTTAAATCAAGATATTTGTCTTTCTTATATCATTTACATTGACTGTCTTTGAGGATGAATACAGATAACAATTCGGTAAGTGTTAGCCTGTGCTAAATGTAAAGAAAAAGTCTCAGAGGAAATCTGTTTTACCATATATAACAGAGATATTTAAAGTGTTATGCAATGTTTAATTATGTTATTATGTATCACCAATTAGACGCAGTATTCCTTTGAAATCAATATGGATCACATGCAAAATTAATAAAATAGTAAGTTATACATATACCTTTTCAGTGCCACGAGTATATTTGTCAGATCTGGCTTCGAAGTTGTTATAGGTGTGCATCTGTGTGTATGTGTGTCTGTGTAACCATAAGAGAGAGAGAGAGAGAGGTGCATAATATATATCATTTGTGATGTAAATATATTTTGTCTTCTCTTTACCACCCCCAATTTAATTTATTTCCGTTACTTTTTTTCTCAGGGCCAAAGTTTAATTAAATATCATTTACTGCCGTGTATACTATCAATCGTAGATTTGAGTAAATGCGGAGAGATCACACATGACAAAGTATTATTTAACAACAACAACCCCCCCCCCCAACAAAACCCCCCCCCAAAAAAAACCCCCATTAAAACCCCCCACGCAAAATGAACAATTCAACAGGTTTACAAAGCTTCAAACACTTCATCACACACTCACATAACATTTATATATAGAATATAAAAAATCATGGAATTAAAGTGAAACTGAATACAGAATAATAAAATAAATAAATAAATGAAAAATATTAACTTGTGAGATATGGACTAAGTAGAGGAATTATGAAAGCAGTTGTTCAGATCACATGACTAGATTTTGAAGCTGATTATAGCAGTGACAGGCTGCTTGACTGAACAGTGGGCGCCACTTTAGTTTTCTGCGTTCGGCTCATAAGGCAAACACTCCAAGTTATGACATGAGTAATTTAAATCTTTAAAGTTTGCTTTTTTTTTTTTTTTTTTACATTTTTTTTATTAATTCAAACAAACAATACTAATTTGTAGTAACAACAAATATTACATCTGCTTTGGTATAAGATGTAATGTACTGACAAATATACTGGTTTGAAAGAGTTCGTTTTATTTTTTGTTTTGTTTTGTTTTGTTTTGTTTTGTTTTTTACTGGAAAGGTCAGCCCAGGGTTTTATTCTGTTGTTGAAACAAGATAATGAGCTAATGCCATTGGCATTATTTTCATGATCGAGGAGACAGAACATTGATAGAAAGTCTTCGTGTGTGTGTGTGTGTGTGTGTGTGTGTGTGTGTGTCTGTGTACATTGCCACGAAACTATGGATTTTTTTTATACAGAACATATTTCATTTCCAGGGAACAAAGGAACAAACACCAATAGTTTCGGTGAACAAGAAAACTCATAAACTTCTAGAAAGACCTCATTAACAATCATACCAGCCAAAACAATTAAACAATATTTCAAACGGACACAGTTTTTATGTTATGAATGACTGTCTCAGTTTTACAACTTAAAACAGTTACAAGCTGACTTGTAACTTTGATTTATTCATCACTGTCTACTAGGGTCCATTTCAGATAATTTTTCTTTTTACTGGAAAAGCCAGCCTTGAGTTTTATTTTGTTGCTGAAACAAGATAATGAGCTAGTGAACATTGGCATTATTAACAATCATACCAGCCAACAATATTAAGCAATATTTCAAACAGACACAGTTTTTTATTTTATGAATGACTGTCTTATTTTTACAACGGAACTTAAAACAGCTACAAGTTGGCTTCTAACTTTGATTGATTCATCACTGGCTACTAGGGTCCATTTCAGATCATCTTGTTACAACTTAAAAGTTTATTTAATGCAGTTTTGTTTCAGAAAAAGAATAAAAAATAGATATTTTCATTTTAATTTAATGAATAGTTTCTTGATAGGCAGAATCAATGAGAAATACATGGAAAAGAAGCCACCATTTAGGGGTGGGAAAATGATAGATGAAAGTATGAAAGATCTTATAGTTTAAAACATTTCTCTTCTCACCCAATCCCAGGGAAATGGTCCAAATTCAGAAAAAATTAATTTAATTTTAAAGTTTAGGAAAATGGACACTTTTTTGAAGTTTACTGATAAATATACATAATCAACCTTTTAAATACGAAATATGACCCACTAACGTAAAAAAAATTGTATGGGAACGAGGCACACATTGATGATTGCCTTATTATGGATTTTATAAATTACGGAAGTTATATTTTTTATAATATCAGCAATAATTTTTATTTCTCTTTGAATCATTTGAAGAAAAATCAAAATGTATTGACGATTTTAGCTTTCTGATATGAATAACTATGCGAAAATGCCACGAATTGACCGTTTTTATTTGAAAATTGCGTTATGTAAGTTATATTCTTAAATGTGACAGCTTAACGCCAAGTAATTTAATATATTTTGAGCGAAATCCGATCGAAATATTTTTATAGAAGGCATGATTTTACTTTATAAGTGTTCAGATATAGTCCATAAACAGTTTCTGTGTTCTTAATTAGTTACGGTGAAATTGTTGAGCAACAAAGAGAAAAATGTTATGGATGTTATATTCTATTCAGTGACAAAAATTAAACTGAAACAAAAATTTACAAAAACATACATAGTGAATATTTATAAGATTCCAAGATGGCATTACATCGCAAAAATGTCAAACAGACATATAATTTATGCAATTTAAATATGCTTTCTTAAAGCTGAAGTGCTGTAGTTGCTGATGCGACATGTATACGTTTTATTGTATTTACAATAATAATAAACACCATAACTTTCGTTTAAAATTTAATTTATGACAATATATTTTATCACTTTTTTTCTGTGCAAACGAAAGTCATCAGCGACAGAATACAACCTTAATCGGACCATTTTTCTTGGATTGAGTGTTCTTCGTTATTCCTTCTCAGGTATTTCACAGTTAAAATTAAAAGTAATGTGTATGTGATACATAATGAATAACAAAAACTTTGATTATTCGTTTTTCACAGGTAAATTAAAGCGGCATGGTGTAAGCAGATTGTTATCCTTAAAATGAATGCGTTCTTTAGTGATGCATAGAAAATGAGCTACATCGCAAATAAATAATTCCTTCCTTGTATGAAATTAAACAACATTCGTTACATAACATTATTCAACTATGCCGCTGTATTTTCATTTCTATCGCGCCACTTTATAGTTGAAAATCTTTGTTAACCTAACTTAACAGGTGAATAAATGTTAGTTTATATTCGTTTCTTTTCAGATTTGGATAGGAAAGAATTAAAAAAGCTAATTCTTTAGTAGAAAAAAAATATGTCATTGATGTTGATATAACGATTCTTTGTACTTGATTTGACTGACTTTCAAACATTTGTATTTAGAGTAAAATTCATTATTTAGCTATCGCCCGGAAAGGACCATTAGGGCATCCAAGGACAGATGGCTGCTTGATACAAGTTTGATCATGGTGGTCTCTAAAGACAGATGGCTGCTTAATGCAAGTTTGATCATGGTGGTCTCTAAAGACAGATGGCTGTTTGATACAAGTTTGATCATGGTGGTCTCTAAAGACAGATGGCTGTTTGATACAAGTTTGATCATGGTGGTTTCTAAAGACAGATGACTGTTTGATACAAGTTTGATCATGGTGGTCTCTAAAGACAGATGGCTGTTTGATACAAGTTTGATCATGTTGGTTTCTAAAGACAGATGGCCGTTTGATACAAGTTTGATCATGGTGGTTTCTAAAGACAGATGACCGTTTGATACAAGTTTGATCATGGTGGTCTCTAAAGACAGATGGCCGTTTGATACAAGTTTGATCATGGTGGTCTCTAAAGACAGATGGCTGTTTGATACAAGTTTGATCATGGTGGTCTCTAAAGACAGATGACTGTTTGATACAAGTTTGATCACGGTGGTCTCTAACGACAGATGGCTGTTTGATACAAATTTGATCATGGTGGTATCTAAAGACAGATGGCTGTTTGATACAAGTTTGATCATGGTGGTCTCTAAAGACAGATGGCCGTTTGATACAAGTCTGATCATGGTGGTATCTAAAGACAGATGTTTGCTTGATACAAGTCTGATCATGGTGGTCTCTAAAGACAAATGGCCGTTTGATACAAGTTTGATCATGGTGGTCTATAAAGAGATAGCTGTTTGATACAAGTTTGATCATGGTGGTCTCTAAAGACAGATGGCTGTTTGATACAAGTTTGATCATAGTGGTCTCTAAAGACAGATGGCCGTTTGATACAATTTTGATCATAGTGGTCTCTAAAGACAATTGGATTTTGAGTCTCTTTTTCCAGAGTTGATTCTACTCAACTTTTATTGAATCACAAAATGATTGCAGCTTAGACGTCACATGGAAGAGTCTATTTTGTAGACTTAGGTATGTGCAGATCGTATATGTTTCAGATTTCTGATTGAGATTTTATCTCCTTATCAAAGTGCTAATGATGCGGGAGTCAATTAGAACGCACCACTACATTAATTAAATTTTAAGTGCTTAGAAAGCATTTGGGATGATAATTATCACAGAAATGTGTTCACCATGGATTAAAAAAAATATATATTTCCTTTATTTTTCTTCATTTGTGATTAAATCAAGTTCATTAGGTAGACGGTAAGGTAAGCTATAACTATTTTACTTATATCAAGCAATCACTTGAACACAGCATATAAACATAGGTAATGTTGCATTTGTTTTGTAAATAATTGCATTTGAAAGCAATGACTAGAATTGTTAGTACAAGAATTACACCTGCCTGCTTTGACATCATACGCAAAAGACAAAAGATTAAGCTCAATAAATATCTTATTTTCTGTTTAGGCTTTAATGCTCTTTCTATCGCAACAATCTTCACTGGTTAGCAAATCTCCAGTAAAAACCAGAGAATAGAATATTCATGATTTTCTTAAGAATTACAAAAGGATGCAATAACAGTTCATTGGCTCTATTAGTGTAGCGATGCCTAGAAGCCATGCCAAGTACTTTTGTGTGTCATCCTACATTTCATGTATCAAGGTGTAAATGAACGTTGTGCACACATGAATTCAAAAGATATCCAAATGCACTCACACTTTTACGTCGACATTGTGTTGTGCTCAGAGAGTTTGTATTTGCTGTCGATTCAGTCATGGAGCCACTGGTCTTGACAGACCTAGCTTCTTTAGGTTTCGATACTTTGATCTTATTAAACATTTATTACCTATAATTTGTTACAGCAGAAGTTTAGATTATGGCGCAATTGTATTCAGAGCAGTGACGTATGAAAGGTAGACGAGTTCAGAAAGTAAAGTTAATATGTCACAAGAAAACTCATACCGTCTCAGAGGACATAAAATTGTCATAAACCGTGACATTTTTATGTGCGGCTTGATTCTGAGACGGCTATCATATCTGGTCTGATATTAGATGTCTGTTAGCTCATATTAGTTTATGATCATTAAATCTGATTCGCGTGGCACAAATCAAAATTCAATCCTTTATTCATTTTAGAAGGTCTTCATTTGATAAATGCTGTATTGGAAAAGCAGTAGAAAACAAACCTATTATTACTCATAGCTTCTCGGATCTGGGCTTTTAAAACCCAATGATGATAGCAGATTTTATCGAGGAACCATCTGAGATGGATTAAATGGCATAAAATAATATAACGCAGGAGACCTTATTTACGAAGTCATAAAAATACAAGTTGATTGGCAAGATCCTGTGTGACGAAATCCCTTTTTATAGATCCCCTAGATTATGCCGCACTGGCTGAGTGTATGACCATGTGCCGATGCAAATTGGTAGATGACTAAATTATGCATGCACGAGCTGAGCACATGACCATGTGCCGATGTTAATTGGTCGATGACTACTTTTACAACGCAACTTATTTATTTTTACAGTGTAACTTCATGTTTGATTTTAGTACAAATATGTTCAAAAGTCGATAATCAAACTAATGAACAAAAGGCGAATATTTCTTTGCTTTTGCCTATATGCGTCAGAAAAAGATTTTTTCTTCAGACACTACTGGCGTCGTTGACAAAGAAATGGTTTTATATATATATACATACATATATATATATATATATATATATATATGTATTTATATATATATATATATATATATATATATATATATATATATATATATATATATATATATATATATATGCAACAAATCTTTTTTCTCAAGACTGATCTGGTCACACTTACCAAAGTTACCTGTAATGAATTCTGGAACCCATGTGACAACTTCTACTGGACTTTGTTAAATCTATAACTGTGAAAAGTTAATGGCAACTCTGATGTTAATGTTCTGTGACTGCAGTAAATGGTACCCCTCCCAAACTCAGCCACTTTGACCCCCTCACAGGTGATAGTTTTGTGTGTCCAGGTGTGTCAAATAAGCAGCTAATTAACTGACAGTATTAGATACCTTTAATTATTTTGTCATAGGTTCCTCATGTAAGATGTCATTTAGTTGTAATTTGCTGACCGTAAGGCTAACTTCAAGCTTCAAGTTGTTGCTTGGCTTTATCGGTCTTATTATGTTAACAATATA
Organism: Margaritifera margaritifera; assembly: GCA_029931535.1. Classification (NCBI taxonomy): domain Eukaryota; kingdom Metazoa; phylum Mollusca; class Bivalvia; order Unionida; family Margaritiferidae; genus Margaritifera; species Margaritifera margaritifera. The sequence goes on from JAQPZY010001617.1 coordinate 400,744, forward strand.
AAAAAGAGAATTAGAAGGTCATAAAAAATCGCGAGAAACAGGCTCCTATTTCTCAAAATATATCCTCAAATAGAGATTTCACATTATCTTGCTCTTAATGAATAAAAAATTATTGTTATTTTAATTGGAGGTGGAGTGAGAAGAAAGGATAAAAATAACTCTAATGTTTTACAATTGTTTACACATGGGAAGCATTTTATCATTTAAAACAGAGTTGAGAAGTTCCTCTAATTTTACGAAATCCTCCCGTTTTCCTAAGAAAAAAAAAACGAGATTCTTTTCGGGAGAATTGAAGGTATTATCATTATTATTGTTTTAATTCTTGATGACTGCCGAATATTCAGGGGGAACAATCGTTGTTGGTAACCAAGCACCTAAAAACATATAGAAGAATCTGAAGCTAAAGAATAAAATCTGAGCAGTGTTGTGAATCTCGGTCAAGATTCCTGTATATTGATACATATATGAAGATGTATTGTCGAGTCACAAGTATGGAAGCATTCTGCAAATAGAGAACTGCACTAAAAAAAAATTACCTTGCACAGATTTAATTGGTAATTTTCATATATCCATCGAGGTAAACATTTTTAATCATTTTGGACCTAGATCACGATGATGACAATAACAATGACTTTAATAATGATGATGACGACGGTAAAGACGACAATGATAATGTCTGAGTCTGCGATAATTGTACTGACTTGTCTGTTATTTCTTTTTTTTTTTTCTTTAACTGAACGTGTCAATAATTTTTGAGGGGGATATTCACGTGGATTCAAAGTAGATCGACTCAGTCTAGAAATTTGAAGACAGTGTACGAATTTAAAAAGACTTCAGAAGACAGTATTTAACTATCTTTTCATGAAACAGATGTAGTGGAGGTAGAATATATATTGGATTTTTTAAAACTGACATCAGTCATCGTCTTTTATAGCAACCTTCATGGCTATTAGTATTGCTATCGCATATTAGCACATGCGCGGTTAGGTTTACAAAATACAATCATATGTGCGCGTGTAAGCGGGCTGTTACGCAAACAGTTATTCGACTTTTACTGTCTGCAAATCCACTACTACATCAACGCTAGCGTGGTAAACAAACCGACCACTATTATTGGAAATGTTACAATACATACACAAGTAAAGTTTTCAGTCAGGCCTATATTATTGATTGTGGCTATTTTACAGTTTTCTGTGAGACCAAAAATACTACTGCGGAAAGTAGGATTATTGATCGCCAGTATACTGTATAACAAATTTTGCTTGTATTGTTTTCTTTGTGTAGCTATATTTTACACCGCCTCTGGTTTATATTTTATATCAACTGTGGTACTTCAGGAGTATTGATAGCGGTATACTGTATAAAAATATTGCCGCAGCTATATTGTACATATATATATATATATATATATATATATATATATATATATATATATATATATATATAATGGCGCAAACGTTACAAATCGACACATATAGTATTTTAAAAGGGTTTATGGATATAAACAATTGTGGCATCATTATACCAGACCAATGGAGTGTTTTAAACGTTACAGAAAAGGTTAAGTCATTGTTTCGTTTAAATGCATCATACAGGTTTGTAAAAGAGTCTCAAAAGATGTTGTATGATTTTTCAAATACGTATTCGGAGGAACAGCGTGGGATACGAATACCAAGCCGTATGCGAAAAGCTGACATACTTGCATTATTAGGACCAATAACTGAACCACAACCGGTTGCACAACCGCAACAACCGGTTACACCTGCAACAGCAGAGTATGTTTATGAACAAGAAGCCCTCGAGTTTGAGTTATACAAGGGTAAGGGTGACTATGGTGATTACCGGGCGATTATTTCAAACACGTACGCGCCAAGCAAAGACATTATACAACTTTTATCGAATATGCGCCCGGAAATCGTATCGACGTTATAATGCTCTCCATGCGCATTTGACTATGCCGCTTAATCGCAAGTCATCAGACAAGGATTGATTTAAAACCACAACCGTGTGGCTTCATGGTGGTCCGCTTATGATCACAAACCGAAACGACGCCAAGGATATCAATGAAAGCAATCGATGAAGGTACTGAAAATATTCTCCACACGATGGAAAAAATGGACTAATACCGGTTAGGGATGGACTCTTGACAGATGTACGGAAGTTCAACTGCATATTTCCACAAACATGCCATTTTACGGATCGAATTATATACCAACGCCAGACTATGTTCCACCGCGGTCGGTAAGAAACGTAAAAAAAAATGACAATGAATGTTTCAAATGGGGGCTGGCGTCCGCGTCACATCTCGCGCGTGACAATTCAGATCAGCCGCGACAATACGAACAATATCTGAAAGAACTCAATTTTGGTGTCATTGAGTTTACGATGCAGGTTACCAAGGCTACACTGAACAAATTTGAAGAACTTAACCCCAGTATCACCATTAACATGTACACTTGGGACTCTTTTGTCCACGTGCACTATCCCCAAATGTGTAAAGCAAAAACTGGCATGGACGGAGCAAGATTAATCTGCTATTGATAAGCGGCATGAAAGGTTCAGAGTCGTTATCTTATTAGGTATGGATAAAGAATCTCTCCCGATTGCTTAACCGACACAGCAAGTACCACGGTAAAACGTTTCCATGCGAAAGTTGCCTGCTTTTATTTAGCTCCCAACGGCTACATGAGGATCATGACTTTTAATGAGGTGGTTTTAGTGAAAAACCTCAGCGTACAATTATGCCAGAACCTGGCAAAAACATTTTGAAATTTACCACAGTGCAGCAAAAGATGAAAGTACCGTATATCATTTATGCGGACTTTGAATGTTTGAATTTTCCAGTGAACGCTACTGTATTTATAACAAATACAAACACAAATTGCGGAACAAATCTAATGCGGGTTTTGCTATATTTTTTTCCGATGCGACAGGAAAACTGAGCCACCAATGTTGTATAGTGGCCAGAACTCCGTTGAGGTGTTTCTTAAATCGCTCGAGGTTACGGTGAAATGGATCCGCAAACAATTCTATTAACCCGAAGACATGATCATGACCCGTAATGATATTGATAAGTTTATCCGGGCTATTTTAGTTTCACTGATAAGACAGTTCGTGATCACTGTCATATCATTGGCGCGTACTGAGGAGCCGCACATAACGCATGCAATTTATAGCTGCGAATTCACCCAAATAAAATAAAAATTCCTGTGGTGTTTCATAATCTGCGTGGTTATGATAGCCATTTAATAATGCAGGCAATAGCCAATGCATCAAAGGCGCAAATAAGCGTCATCCGCAACAACATGGAAAAATACATGACGTTTCGAGTCGGATAATTACAGTCGATCGACTCGATGCCGTTTTTGCCTTCATCGTTGGACAAACTAGCAAACAACCTTGCGGTCGAAAGTTTAAAACCACCAGTCGATATGGTGCCACCGCTGATAAGTTAAAGTTGATACCACGAAAAGAATTTTACCCATACCAGTACATGAGTGGATGGGAAACGTTTGATTAAACTCAGTTACCACCGATCGAGGCATTTTATTCGTCGTTGTCTCGTGAAGGTATTTCCACCAACGACTACGCACACGCAAACGCGGTTTGGTAAGCATTTGAATGCAAAACCCTTGGCGACTACCACGATTTGTATCTGCGTACGGATGTGTTGCTGCTCGCTGATGTATTTGAGGCGTTTTGTGATACCGCCATGAGAATATACAAGCTTGACCCCGCGCACTATTTTACGTCACCGGGAATGTCCTGGGATGCGTTGCTGTTGATGACAAAAGTAGAGCTGGAACTGCTCACCGATATTGATGTGCATCTGTTTATTGAGCGTGGTATTCACGGCGAGATTTAAATGGTGAGTCATCGACGCGCGTGCGCAAACAACCCAAACGTGGACGGATACGACAAAACCAAACCAAACAGTTACATCATGTATCTTAACGCCCACAATCCTTATGAATGGGCAATGATGCAGCCCCTGTCTGTTGGTGGGTTTTCGTGGATTATTCCCGCGGATGTAGACATTCAAAAACATCTAGACGATCACGACATCAACAACGATCACGGATAATTCTTTGAAGTTGACTTGGAATACCCAGACGAGCTTCACCACACTCATAACGACTACCTGCTGGCACCAGAGGCGCTGTCGGTGCCCCACGAATGACCGTCCCCGTATCAATGTATGGTTGTAGACGAATCCGGACGCAAGTTTACCGAATACACCAAGCTTGTCCCGAATCTTCAGCGGAAAACCAACTATGTAGTCCACGTACAAAACCTGCAGTTGTATTTGCGATTGGGAATGCGTGTAAGTAAAATTCATCGGGTGCTTAGATTTCGTCAACACGCTTGGATGGCTCTTTATATCCAGATGACTAGAATCTGCAAACGAATGCTAAAAATGATTTTGAAAAAGAATTCTTCAAACTAATGAACACTTACGTGTTTGGCAAAACTATGGAGAATCTATGGAAACCAATTCGTGTTGACCTTGTCCGTGATACCGAACAAGACAAGATTCGAAGGCTCATCGCGAACCCGGCATTCGAATCCCGAAAGATCGTTGATCGTGGACTCATTGATGTACATAGTAAAAATTCGAAACTGAAGCTGGCAAAACCATAGGGACTTGTCATGCTTGAGTTTTACTATGACAAAATTAAACCGTTTTACCAGGATCGTGTTAAGATGCTTTACACAGACATCGACTCGCTGCTGATGCATGTAACCACCGACGATGTGCACACGGATATCCCATGGGATATACTTGTAAACGAATTTGACAACAGCGATTATCCGAAAGCGCACCCGTTGTTTAGCAACACCAACAAAAATGTCGTAGGAAAATTCAAAGACGAGTGCGCGGGTAATCATATCTAAGAATACGCGGGACTGTCGATCGTGGTTGAACCGTACAGCGATCTCAGGACCGAAAACAAAAAGAGGGCGAAAAGGGTTCCCGGAGTTATTGTGAAAATGGATCTCACACATGAGACGTATAAGGAATGTCTTCGCGAGCGACGCGAATTCGCACATACAGCCAACATGATCGGGAGTAAAAAATATCACATGGGTGTATACCGATAAACCAAGGTGAGTTTGTCACCGCTTGATACCAAATGATGGATATTTCCCAACATGGACATCATGCGATTGCAAATCAACTGACACTTGACGTTGATGTGATGCATAGCTTAAAATAGATATTGGCGGCAATTCTGTATTCGCGGAAACGACTTGCAATTCCTCGCGCACAAATGCTGTGCTTGGTGGGCGATATCCGCTCGGTGACGGTGCCAAGCGATAACGTGTTGGAAAATCAATCTGGGCCGAGATAGTAAATCATCAACAGACCATACCGGATCAGTAGTACGACCTTGTCCGCCTTCGAACTCTCCATGTGCATACAGATACCGAACAAAATTGTTTCCGATGATTCTAACCGCGGTGGTTGTGAAATCGTTTTCACAACGGTGACAGTCTTGTGTCGAATCGCATCAGCGGATTTTAATCCAATGATTTCATTATTCAATGCCACTATGACTATTTAAATCGTGTTACCCACTCGTGAGATCGTTTTACGATCTGATTACCAATTTTTGCGCGTACTGATGTCCAAATAATCGTTCCGCAAGTGTGCGGTTAACTCGTTCCACAATAGCTTGGTCACGATGTACGCTGACATGTCCAACACAAATCCGCACATGTCAGCGGCTCTGAGAAATTCTTTACCTGGATCGATTTGTAATAACCGTGTCCATGTTAACGGACCACATGTGCAAATACATTTAAGCGCATCTGCGACACAAGCCGAATCTTTAGACGTCAACGGCTCCGATTCCTTGTATCTGCTAGCGATATTTAGGACAGTTAACGCGTATTTGTATAGTTGTCCGCACACCCCATCATGTGGAAGGAATATAAACTCAGCCTGATGAACTTCATTAGGTGTTTGGACATCAAACCATCCACTAGAAATCTTCCTTGGTACGGGTAGGTAAATTTGCCACGGCGCTTGTTTACCCAACCATGCTCGAGCGATACCATGGTTGACCGCTGCCGCGTTTATTAACTTTTAAACAGGAGCTTCACCTGTCCAATACCCGCGAGGGCGGTTGTATATTTTCAATAATGCCCGTTCAGGAACTACACTCTTTTTATCCATGTTTGTTTATTATATCAATATATTTTACCTCAAATGAGTTGACTTTGTTCACAAATGAGTGAACTTTATTCACCACCAAAAACAATCTTAGCCTTCATACACACTTTGATACTTTCTCCGAGTGTCGGATTGAGCGCGTTCAAATCATCGATGAGATCTACATCGGCAGGTTGACGCGCACAGATATCGTTTGATGCTTTGTAAGCAAGATCATGTCGGTAACATGCAGCATCGACGCGGTTTACGGGTGCTTCACCGGGCGCTGGTCGATTGCTAGAATCAAGTCGTATATCCAGCCGTGTTCTAGGCCGACAGTAATTGTATCCGGGAATGTGTTTTTCACTGGGGTATTTACTCCATGGTGTTCAGGGTATCTTTGCAAACGTGGCAGCAACATCACCGCTGACGACTTTGGTTACCAAATGTGAACTTCTTTGCTTTATATCCAAAAAAAATTCCAGCGATCGCAGATTTACCATTTTCTTTTGTGCGATATCGGACGCAATATGAAGACATGATTGTATTATACAACAATTGTGCTGATATCTAAAATGGCATCACGAAAAGAAACCACGAAGATGCTTTTGGGAAAAACGGCAAAATCAAAGATTTGAAAAGCTCCGCTTTCACTGTCATTGACTTTTCCGGGCAGGCAGCACCCAAACAGTCCAAACAGCGATATGTTTCCAAACTCAGTTCGTGCATTACTCATTGATCCGGCTGGTTCATGGAAAACCCAAATGTTGTTGAATATAATTTTACGATGGTTGACGTGGGATCGGTTGTACGTGACTGCAGCGTCGGCCGATGATCAGTCGTGTTACAACGTACTCAAAAACTTTGCAGGCGCGCTTGCGTCGTCGTTGGGTGGTAAAGCCACAACATCCACGCTTGATTTGTTTTCAACAATCGGTGAAGCGCCTACCATTGATGACCTTGATCCGAGTAAGAATAATCTTGTCCTGTGCGATGACGTGATGCTGGAAAACCAAATCAATCCCGCGCTAATATTTTCCCGAGGTCGACTCAAAAACACAGATGTGATCTATTTGACGCACATGTACCTAAAGTAATACGAGACAACTGCAACATGTTGATGATATTTCGCGGCATACACGCGCATAGTTTCGCAAACATTCATTAGACCTGGTGCGCTGGCGACCACTCGTGAGATGAGTTTCGGAATATTATTGTGTATACTACCTCGGATCCATATAATTTCCTCAATATTGACTTGACTAGTGGACCGTAGAGCGGTCTCACTTTCGGAAAATATCGAGTTGGTTTAGATAAATCAATTTAACAACCATACCAAGCTATATAAAATGTTGAAAACATTCCGCCAGTGATACCATAGCAGAGTACGGGGAGCGACGCATTCAAGCTGCCCGTGAACACCAGGAACTGATTCGCGATGTTATAGCTGGCCGAGAGCGTGTCATATATATGTTATAGTCGCGACAATACACACGAAAAGATCTCAAAGAGGGCTTTGAACAAACGTTTGCGCCACTGGTTAAGCCTGCACGTGAAACCGCGGAACAGGTAAAGAAACAGGTACAGAAAGTTGCGGAAACCGCCACGGCGATGATGGGATATATATATATATATAAACAACCACGAGATCTGCTGGCCCTTTTATGATGTTTCATAAGGATGGATCGGACCATGCAGATCATATTCAGCATATTATTGGAAATGTCAAAAGCGCAGCAGCAGATGCAGCAACGCCTGCTGTAGTTGTCATCAATGCCAATTTCAACCTTGGATTTGCGCGGCGCCGAGGATAACTTCATGGAGACTCAATGAGATTTTACTGTGCGATTCCCCTCAGTCATATGTTTGGGTTTTGCAGGGATGTTCGCAAGGTTATTTTTGAAGCCAAACACACACTCACGTTACAGCGAATGGGCAGCGCCAACGATGCAATTTGGCGTGCCAATGGTGTTGCTGATGGTAAAGTTGAGTTGTCAACATTAACATTGTGGATGTCTGTGTTAACCCATTTCACTGGTCATAGAAAATCGCTTATTGTTATTTATGAGTTCTGGAACCGCGTCAGCGCTGTTGTTTCTCGCGCACAGCACAGACATGCACCCAAGAATTGATATTCAGGGTCAGTTTACATGGCAAATAAGTACCCAACATGGCCTTAGCGCACCAAAACATGTGCTCAATATGGATTGAAAAAATAAACAACAACAGAGCGCTATGATATTTGACAAACTAGGAGTATCTGAAGTTTCTTTACGGTTAAACGGTCTTCAGGAACCCTCTGAAGAAATTTTGCTTAACTTCACAGACAATCAATTCGCACGTGCATACCACAAGCTATGGTCGTACATATACCGACATCAAAACATTGACACAGGTCTGCAGATTTCCCAGCACGACTTTCGTACGTTGTACCCGATTTATTACTTTTAGTTGGAACACCTGGAATTGTTTAAACAGTCTGTGGTCGACATGTATTTTCGCGCACGTGTAGGTGGGCCCGTTCTCGTCGAAAATCTTGGCGCCGCTCCCCCATCACAGGTGGTTACGGATGCATTGCTGTGATCCTTTCCGATAAATTTCTGTTGTTGGAGGGCACAGGTGGCATGAGGGTCCTTTACGAGCCTGTGGAAAGTAGTTTATGAAAATGTATAATGCAACCCGTTACATTTGTGAATAATAATGTCCTATCAAGAAGTGAAAACTGGCTCACAGCAGCTAGTGAAAATCAAAAGCGCAGTACGAAACGATTGTGGGATCACATTGAGGCTTTCTCCAACAAAGTTAACTGGAAATGTTCCCGTGTGGTTAACCCAAACGCAACTTAATCAGCTTAATGCAGCCAAACGAAAGAACACTTCTGTGAAATTAGCGTTGTCGAAGTCAGAGTTGGCACAAATGCAAAAGACTGGTGGAATATTTCCATTCCTTGCGGCGATTCCATCGTTGTTAGCGCCTGCAGCTCCGGCGGTTGCAAAAGCAGCTGCGTTAGGGCCGTCGAAACTGCATCCGGAATGGCGCTGAAAAAGGCGGTCGGTGAAAAAATATATGTAAAAAATGAAAAGTCTTCGATTATCCAGGTGTGGAAACCAAAGGCTTCTGAGCGGAAGTGGCCTTCGGTTGTGGCCTCGTCGTTGATAAAAGCGAAGATTTTCACGCGTATATTGACCAGTTTTGATTTACTCACGATGACAAAGTCACTCAACCATTTCCGAGGTGTCTTTATGCGTTATGAACTTGCATCAGTGTTTCCGCACACAAGGGAAACCCGTATTGTTAACCTGAATTTGACAACAGGACCTGGTACTCATTGGGTCGCATATGTGATGACGCCTCGACATCTTTTATATTGTGACTGGTATGGGCTTGCGCCACCAATGGAAGGTTTTGATTATTTAACCCAGGGCGGGACGACAACAGCTGTTTTATTCAACTCGGTTGGACGGGCCAATATTCGGTCATCTTGCTGTTGCGTTGCGTGCACTCGCGCGTTTAACAACCCCGCGAACGCTTGATTTTACATTAAACTACACTTGATAGTATAACAAATGCCTATTAACATTTATGGAAGCTCAACCGCCCGACGACGCTGCGCCGATGTGGATTTAACTAGGTTCGCCACCAAAGCGGATTTGACTGAGTTTACCGGTCGGGTTGTTGTTGGTGTTGACCCGCGCGAGCTTGTGATTTTCCATGATAAAACTGGAAAACTTAAAGTGTCTAATGTGGACATTCAAGATGTTATTGTGAGGCTGCGAGGTGCTGTCGCGAAAAACCTGACTGAATCACTGAAAACGGGGAAATCAGAGACTCTAACGTGTCGGTTGCGTTTATCAAAAATTATGTTGACCACATTATTATACATTATTTTGCTACAAGGAAACAATACGTGGATGAACAGATCGCTGACGTGACTTTGCCACCACGCGTAGTAACTTCATGGGGTAGATTCAGTGGAATATTAACCAAAGAAGGATCTGAAAAATATGATAATATGGCAAATTGTCGACTTCTTTTCGTTACTGTCGGGAATGGTTTTGATACACCTAATATTATTATCTTAAAGGTGCGTGAGTCTGGATCGTATTTGTTTATTATAAGCGGATACAGAGGTTTGTGGGGTGTAATGACACTAGTTGTAAATAATTCCATGCATCGTACATTAATAGCGTTAATTACAGAAGACAAAATTAAGAAAGTTTCATATATACGGTATCAGTATCATTAGTAGCTGGAGATGAAATTCCGTTCCAAGGACTAAATGACAGCGGATGCTAACATTGATAACAATTTTGTTCCACTTGTTGATGATTATCTGCTTCAAAATGGTGCTTCCAGACCCTCATATACACTAGAAATTGATAGTTTTGACCACCCTAAAGTACCAATTCGAGGCCAGCTTGGAATGAACGCATTAGCACGTGAAAATCCCCGATCGGAGGAAGTTGAAAAATCAAGTGTGTAAACATACAGGGATTGTTTCTACAACGATGACGTAATATTCAGTGGTGAATCCACCCCGGTGATATTCCTCAACGAATATGTTAAACCAACATTGACTCAAACAAGGAAAGAAAAAACTCAGCTATTATTCAACAAGAAAGCACTTGTCCGTGTAACAGTTCTCGGGGGAAGAGATCGTATCTGATACAAACCAAAGGCATAATTAATCTATTTTTAAGTGAACGCGGTGTCCCAGAAGGCACAATTGCCGGCGATTTAAATATTCCACAGGAAGATTTCTTTTTAATTGCATGGCAATTGTGCTAGTAAAAAAAGGTAATTGGTTAGAAGCGCGTGTGCGTGTTGTACCTGAGGAAGGCATGGCTGTCGAGCAATTATACTACGCAATTACAGTAATAATAAAAGAATTATAATGGACTCTCAATGTAACCGACGTGAAAAAATATTCGAAGCGGAACTGCAACTGCAAGATGAAATCGTTAAGAGAACCGCGCCGCTCACAAAATACGAACGCGTATGTGTGGTCGTTGATGCTATTTGTGGATTTGCCGCAGCATCAACTGTTGGCCTTGGTGTTGCTGGAGTTGTGACGACGGCAACTATCATAGGCACAACAATCGGGATTGTTGTTGGAGCCATATCAATAGTAACCGGTGTCTCTGGTGTTGCTAGCAAAATAAGTTCTCTACGACTGCAATCGCGAATACGTGTCTATTCAGAACTTCTCTCGGCAGCACACAGTAGTCTTAATACGATTTGTAAATTATACTCGATAGCTATCGAAGATAAAATCATTAGCGCGACAGAGTTCGAGACCGTGTTGGCGGAAATGGAAAACCACTTTCAACTCAGAAAAAGTCGAGTAACTGTTTGCGTAACAGTTCGCTTACACGCGCACATGTGATAATATTTTGTAAACCCAAACCGCACATGTGCCAATATGCGACGATCGCGATACAAATACTAATAAGCATGGAGGTTGGTATAAAAAAACGCTGACGGATGTCAGTAAAAAAAAATCCAAAAAATCCTATTCTACCTCTACTTATGTGGTTAAAGTGATTAATAGTAAACATCAATGTATATTTGTTTGCATGTACTAATTTATGTATGAACGTTAGATCCTGTTTTATTTGACATAGTTTCTTGACCAGAATACACAGCAGGAGGAGACTATATGGGAGACTTCCTACTGATATAGAAGTGATAATTCAAAGGATCTAGACAGCGCCATGGGTACACACTCGCCTCACGAGTAACACTTCACTAATTAAACCAATCAGCTGTTATTGCATTCTATTGTAGTCCATTAGAAAATCATTAATATTTTTTCTCTGATTCTTTTCGGAGATTTGCTACCTAGTGAAGAATGTAACTTGCATTCAATAGAAAAGAACATTACAGCCTAAACAGAAACAAAAATGTTCACTGAGTTCAACCTGTTTGACTTTTACGTAGGATGACAGAACTAATAGGTGTAATTCGGCCGGTTCCGGAAAGGTCACTTGCACTAAAACTGCCCGTCAGTTCTTTCGAATAGAACTATTGTTAGAAAATGCAACATAACCTAATAAACTTATACTGATTTTTAATATGCTGTAACCAGTTTAGTGCATAACATAAGTAAGATAGTCTTGATGCATCTGAACATATAACAAATGCACTGGGTTGTATCGAATATGTAGAAAAATTAAGTAAATATATAAGAAACTAAATTAGTGGAGAATTCATCGGTCTGAAGTTCACTTTCTGGTGCCTGTAATTGTAATCGATACCGGCTTCCTGATGTTTTGTGTTTTTCTTCAAGGTGTTCAAGTTTCTTCTACCCGAAGGCCGCCTCATGTCGACTTCTCGGTCATGATGAGTACTTAACGCAAAATATTGCTGTACAATTCGTTCCTATCCCATAGCATATCAATGACCACGTTTACAAATCAGACAAAAGGATGGAGCTAATTTGCGTTCGTTATTATATACAGATCAAATCACATACGTAAACAGATTTGCTCCGGACAAATCAATTTGGTCCGGACTATTCAAAAACCTGCTCAGGGGATTGTACCATAAATCTGGTACGGACCTTATTATTTTCTTAGACTCCTTAATGTAGTAAATGTTTTGATGTTCTATATTTACAGGCAGTTTGGTCAAAACCAAATTTATTATATGTAAACCGCAGGTGTGATCCATTGGGAACGGAAGCAAAAAATGTATACGGACGTAATATGGTCCGGACTGTTGTTTCAAGTGTAAAAGGAACCAATGTGTAAGTACTGTCATTATTTTAATAGCTGGTATTGAAAATCTGAAGGTGTATAAAATGTCTGCCTTTTTTATTTCGCAGTCTTGTTGTTATTACACGGCACCATAACATTTTAAAATTAGTACTCAGGCAATGTAATCTCTTGGTTTGATTTGGGATTTTGTAGTCTGAATTCTTGCTTCTTGCTTGAGTATTGGGTATTGAGATCGACCATGTCCATGCCCATGTGGGAAGGGATAACTTGATCACCGTGGGATGACACTGAAGGAAAGTTTTTATGAATTTTTGTCTATGCAAAATACAAATGATACGATTTATAACGTTGTAGCAACAACTGCGGGAAGATTGTAACACTACTACTACTACTAATAATAATATATGTCCATTCACAGGAATATGATCGAAGCATGAATGCATACTTTTTACCCTATTCTGGTCCAAGCAGCGGAAAATTGGTTGTTTTTATCTTTATAAAAGCATGACTCTACGAAAATATAGCACTTGATTGTTTTTGATGAAAATAAAATAATACTGATGGTTTTTGTGTAAACAGGGAATTTCACTAGCACAGCCAATCCGATTCTTGTAATTTGTGATACAGCCCATTGATAACCATTCAGGTAAATCTCCACAAACCCCATATTTATTGCCCAAAGCCATTCTTGATTCTTTCTGAATCATTGAAACTTTCGTTAAATGGGACATAACCACAATACTTGAGGGCTCAATTAAGTCTAGTCGTTTGATTTAGAGTTGGTACATGCTAAAACTATAAGCTCTTCTGAGATTTTTCTCCCGACTATATAACATGAATTAAACAAAATTTAAAAGATTCTCTACAGCACCAATCGCATACAGACATTACACTGCACAACAAAGCAATCGAACAACACATTTCACATCATGCAGTAATAGTGATGTACACACACACGCATACATATAGTAAGATGGTAAACAGCTAAAAGCTAAAAAGACTACACTGCAGAAAATCTCAAAGTAAATTAAAACCTAAAGCGGAAAGCTTTGTTTATGTACATTTCAAAGTTATAGAAACCGTCAGGATTTATAATAGTCCTTGCTTCATTCTTGTTGTTAATGTAATAGAATATTCTGTTTTTCAGTTCATTGGAAAGATTGTAATAAACAACAAAACAGTTATTATCTGTAATAAAATGGATAGATTACCATTTCTGTTGTCAATTGGATTGATAAAATCAATTTATATTCAGGTGATCCTCCGTCAATTGGATTGATAAAATCAATTTATATTCAGGTGACCTTCCTATCGTAATATAACGTCGTATTAAGTACAGCTCAGACAATTCTTACATCGAGATCACTGTTACCTCGTATGTGTGACTACGTTAAGAAATTTGATAAGTAGCTTCACCACACAGTTCATCCCTGGAGACAGTCCTATTTGCTCTCTTTAGTAGTCGCGAGATGCAGTTCGATGTGTGATGTAATAATAGTCTGTGGCGTTACTAATAGCTATTGTGACACCAGAAACAAGTCCCAAACTCGAGTATTTCCAATCGGAGCAATCACGGCCTTTTAAGTCAAACCATTTTGGGGGAAACAAACTGTACAACATTCTTGCGCAATAAATTAGCACGCAGGCTACGATATATTTCCTGAACATATATGGACTAAATAACAGGTTGATTAAACATATTCAAGCTAGGAGATATATTGTTAACATAAAGCAAGTTGTGAATATTTGTGTAATGAATCAATACGTTACTTTTCACATTCACAGTGACGTATTTTTGCATCACATTACATGATAGGTTTGGTTCTATGAACAGATGTCCAAATGGTTGCTTCTGTGACACATCCTAGGATTTATCACAAAGATGGCAGAGGATAGTCCTATTGGGAGTCTTGCAAGATAGATCATTCGTAATATCTCTTTTCGTTTAGAGATTAATATACTCTGTTTCTATTATACGGCGGTAAAGTTAAACGACACCCTAGTTTAGATACATCCGACGAAATGATTTAAAAATCGTCATCCCAGTGTAGATATATCCGACGAAATGATTTAAAAATCGCGCTAGGTGCTCCAAGTGAAAGCGTCGAAGTAGATGACGAGTTTCAATCCAAATCTGTGCAATTATTGTGACCGCAATGGCTTATCAAATTGAGCGGTTGCTCAAAAATTCAGATAAAAAACAAATCCTTTCTCGAAAAATTCTTCTACATGTACATCTAAATCTGGAATCTAGAAGAGCGTAGACCAGTGGGTTGATGACACTGCTTATGAGGTACAGCCTGTAGAAGAAAGATGAAACAGTGAAGAGTTTGGGCGGAAAGGAAAGGATTACATCTGGAACAAGCAATAATGCACAATGTATAATGTATGTTGCAATAAATATTACCGTCAATACAAACCAAATGGCAGTTTTGTGTGGAAATTGTCCAATACGGTCTGAGTTTGCGCTTTCCAAGCTTCCCTTTCTGAGGGTCTCATTGTCGGCCTTACTGACTGTACAGGTTTTATTTGTGTTGGCTTTTCCTTCAGCCAATGCCTCTTCAAAGTCATCAACAGCATGTTTACCAATGATAAACATGTCCTTTCTTGAATCAGAATGTTTCTCTGCTCTCTTTGGTCTCAACCGGAAGGACTTCTGATTCATGCGCATGCGCGTTGTAGCATAGACTGTGCGCCATATAAACACGTACATCACTATGCATGTGACAAAAACAACTCCCGTCATGATAAGAAGACCTACTTTATATACCATGCGCCAAGCTGAGCCTTTGAATTTCTCTTCAGTTAAGCATAGATACACATTGATGGCTCCTCCATGAATATTGGTAATGGATTCTTCTTGTATTCCACATATCAAAACTGTAGGGGAAGCCAAAAGAAGGGCGACAAAGATGCATATCAAGTGAAGGATGACAGCCAACCGTTGCGAAATTTGAGTGTCTAGTGGCTTGTTCACGCGCCGAAATCGATCCACAGATATTAACATAAACGTCAGAGCAGAGGCTCCCGATCCCAAAATATTGAAAAAGCATATGACCTTGCATGCCGTCCCGTTATGAAATGCAAAGTAGTGTATAAGCTTGATGATTTCGCCAGGTATCACCGTAATGCACATGACAAGATCAATAACGCCATGGAATAGAGCGTAAATTTTGAAATTACTCTTCTTGTATTCACGACCTGTTGAAAACACAATCAACACAACTGTGTTGCCGAGTACACCAGCGAATGCAAGAAAGCCAAGTACAAATGTCAAAGGAAGCAGCATTTCAACATATCGGGCATTAAAATTGTCCACTGATTCAACCAAACTCGAATTGTTGGAGGAAGGCATTGTCTGTACTCGATTATAATTCCAGTCGAGAAAATCCACCATTAGTAAATTCAGATATCATCACCGTAATGATTGTCAACAACTCCACTGGTTTTCATTATATATGCGGATTCACAGGAATAGAATGGAAGAAGTATGTAAACCTTGTCCCCAGTTTGCTGAAAAGCAACGAAACATTGCTTCTTTTTTTATCCTTATAAAAGCATGACTCTGGACGACAATACAAAAACAGAGGCACTTGACTGTATCGGATGATGAAAATGAAATCAAGACAATGTGGGCACTTTATTTAGTTTTTTTTAAACATCTCTCTACTGCGAAAATTGGTAATCTTTGATGACGCGTTCAATGCATATGATTCATCTGCTTTCCACAGAAAATCGTTCCTGCACATAGCTCCAAGACTTTCGCTGCTGTAAATAAACCCAAAGCAATTTCATTATTGCAAATTAATCCATCTACACTAATATCAGGAGGGAAACCAATTGTATCTTTGGATAACTTTGACACTTAAGTAGAAATGAACACAGGGCGAACATTCATACTACTGTCTTCCATAATACGTTTGAAGAGTTCTTTTCGCAATAATTGGCGATTCTTTTTACATTCCATCAATCTATTTCAGAAATACACATACACATATATTGTTTGGTTTGCACGAAAGTATCACGACAATGCATATAGAAATGTGTAGGAAGATCCCTTTAACTTGGTACATCCAGACAGCTCTAATAAATAAAGCTGTGACACCCATTTCCCCTTTTCACGGAAAACACTCGACATTCCTCTATCATATGTTACTGATAAATACTGTAGTTTGAGTATCTATTTTCCATGCATGTAACTCTACTTGTTATATAAATGTTTGGGAACTATAAGAGGGCGACACTGGAAAATTCCCTGTAGATTCGACAGAGACAATTGTTTTTAACTTATTAGATAGTTGTTGTTCGATTATGGTTGCAAATAAGTAGAATTTATAAACTTGACAAATATGTGTTTCTTACACCTTTTCGGTATTGTGAATAAATATTGAGTGTTCCAAGACAGTGTTGAAACTAAAATTTAGAGGTCCTTGTAAAACCAGAGAATTTCACAAACACAACCAATCCGATCCTTGTAATTTGTGATACAGCCCGTTGATAACCATTGAGGTAAATCCCAGGAAACCCCAAGTTTATTGCCGAATGCAGTCACTCAGTTAGGTCATAATCTCATTTTGATCCCCCATTTAGTTAATTACCTGTAAATAATGTAGGTTGTCATACTGATCTCAACTCCTCTAATAATACTATTGGGCCACGTGTGCATTAATGAATGAATGCATTTTTGTATATATGTATGTATGTATGTATGTATGTATGTATGTATGTATGTATGTATGTATGTATGTATGTATGTTCTGATGAATTTATCCAGAGTATAAATCACTATTGTTTACAAATTTCTAGATTAGAAAACTAAACAAAATTAAAACAATATAAGTTACTATAGGATTTGTGTTGAAATATGGGAAACGTAATTGATTAAAAAGTTATTCCTGGGAAAGAAAGTATGTTTATATATGACCCTGAACAAGCTTTATTGGAAAGTTAATTGCTTATGGTCTTTATAAAACGATTGTGTTTTTAATTTTAAAAATCACTTAAAGATTCATTTGTTTGAAAAACAAATATATGAGTTCTTGTACGGTGAGCAGAGGCAATCATCAAAGAAAACGTGAAATGTACACTGACCATGAAAACAATAAGGCAGAGACAATAATTTATTGTTCCCAGTAGTATACCTGCTCTAATGAGGCATGGAAATTGAAACTAAACTGAATTTGTATTAGCTGTTCAAATATACTCGCAGACATTTTCAGTAGGTAAAGAAATAGCAGTCATAAAATAACTTCTCGGCAACGTAGATGGAAACATAGAGTTGAATAATAATAATAATAATAATAATAATAATAATAATTATTATTATTATTATACACGATGGACAATTATTTGCTAAGATAAATGTAAAGGTTCTTTATGAATGAATGAAAATTAGGGTTAATGGACATAATCGCAATACGTAAGGCCTAAAAGTAAGTCAAGTCATGTGAGTTTTATTTGGGGTTTGTGCATGCTAAAAGTATGTAAAACTTAAACTCTTCTTAGCTTTCTTTTTCCTGACTATATTACCTGAATTATAGAAAAAACTGAAAGGATAACAAATCTCAACAGTACCAATGACATACTGACAATACATTGCAACAAAAGTGCAAATAAAGTACACGTTTCACATCATGCAGTAAGAATAATGTACAAACATACATACAGTAAAATTGTATACATATACACACACATACATACAGTAAAATTGTATACATATACGCAAACATATATACAGTAAATTTGTATACATATACGTAAACATACATACAGTAAAATTGTATACATATACGCAAACATACATACAGTAAAATTGTATACATATAAACACACATACATACAGTAAAATTGTATACATATACACACACATACATCAGTAAAATTGTATACATATACACAATCATACATACAGTAAAATTGTATACATATACACACACATACATAAAGATTCAACTGAAGACACAGACCATTCATCTCCACACATACACAAAACACACAGACCATTCATCACACATACACAAAACACACAGACCGTTCATCAGACATACACAAAACACACAGACCATTCATCACACATACACAAAACACAGAGAGAGAGAGAGAGAGAGAGAGAGAGAGAGAGAGAGAGAGAGAGAGAGAGCACAAATATTAACATACAACCTTAAACAGCCACAGTACACAGTACACAGAACATTCAAAGATTAAAATACTCCAAGTAATAAAACATCCTTAAAACCATACACACATATGCCTAAGACCAATTGAAACCTAAAACAGAAAGTTAAACAGACCACACTGCAGAAAAGCTGAACGTAAATTGAAATCTAAAATCTAAAATCTAAAGCGGAAGGCTTTGTTTACATAGTTCTTGTTTCATTCTTGTCGTTAATGTAATAGAATATGCTTTTTTCTAATTCATTGCAAAGATTGTAGCAAACAACAAAACTGCTATTCTTTGAAATGAAATAAATAGATTACGATTTATATTGTCAAATGGATTGATAAAATAAATGCCCTTTTCAGGTGATCCCCAAATCGCAATATACAAGTGAGATTTAAGCCTTTCCTTTTTGATTTATCTGATGTTGCGTTGTTTTATTCGAGATCTCTTGCTTGCAGTACGTTTCTCCAAAATTTCTCTCTCCTTTAGCTTTATTTCCCTGCTCTAAAAAGTCCTTATCCTTGAAAGCTTTTGCAACAAACCGCCTTAAAGCTGCACCAAATCGCCTTAAAGCTTCACCAAATCGCTGAAACCGAGAAGGATGCTTTTATTCCTGCGTCTCTTAAAGTAGCAGCTGCAACATACAACCCACCGGGGACCCTGGCCAAGATAACATCTTTCCAGTTGAAAACTTACATGCTGTTTTGTATTTCTTTCTCACACCTCTGTAATGTTCAGTCTCTTTCACCAAATTATTCTTAATTTCGTTGATCTTTTGTAACTTGAAATTAATGGCATTATATATCGGCAGTGTAGGATGGAAAGAAGGTGAGTCAGTTGGTTTTCTTTGATTTTGTTTGTGTTAAATATACAGCTTAGAATTATGTCTTATACCAGATTGACCAGGTTTTTTAGGTTGGTCAGAGGTGTGATCTAGTCTTATCATCGCTGACTGCACAGTTGTCTTTGGTTTGCTTTTCAACATTGAAATGTCATTATCCTTAGGTCAACTAATAGTCATTTTCTGGTTTATGCTATTTCATTGCTTAGTTATTTGGTCTACTAGTATCACGATTGCTATCTAGTAGTGAAGCTAAGCTGCCACAATGAAATTGGAATAATCAACCTTATGACTTCATTAAAGTTTGTTGGTGGGCATATGAACATCTTAAATGTCTTTGTATTCAAAAGAATGGTGTAACTGACTGCAAGAGCTGAATTACTAGTTCCAAGATAGTGTTCATTATGTTGTTTGACTCAATTGGCATTTTTATTTAATGTAAAATTACACAACATTCCTGGAAATGGATTTGGTTGCTTATTCGTGCAGTAACAACTTTAACTGGCTGCTCTTTGATAGATTTTGGAACACATATAACGCAACATCTGCAAGAATTATTCCACAACCCAACCAATAATACATTTTGTTTGAACTTGTTTTAGCTCAATTTGTAACATGACTTTCAAACGTTGTTGGGTTCTCTTACTCTTGATTTGACTCTTTGCTTTGGCTCTTTTAAATTCCTGTGACCGTTTTCCAAGTTGTCTATCAAGTTTAACTCTACGTTAATTCCTTAGCTCTTGTAAAGTTACCGTATCTAGATATATATTTTTAATATTATTTTCAGATGCGTATTTGCCTTTGATATCTTCATTTATTTGCAACGAGATTATCAAGAGAATGGAAACATGATTCTAAGGTTATTTACAAGTTAATCTACACCATGTTTCAACTAATTTCTACTTCGACCTAATTGAGCCTTACGAATATGTTGAAAGTTAAGTAGTAAATTCTGAGAAGTGGAAAGTTCGTTGAAAATGAAGTTGTATAATACTAAAAATTGATAGTCGATGCTCAACATGAAATATAAAACAAATCCTAAATGAGTATATAAAAATTTGGCAGAACTAAAAAGAAACTACTTTTAAAAATGGAGAGAGGAAAACAGAGAACGCTGGCATGAATAATTGAACATTAGGGTTAATGGACTTCACCACAATACTTGAGGGATCAAGTCACGCAATTTGTATTTAGAATTGGCGCATGTTAAACTGTCTGAAACATACACTTCTATGAGTTTTTTTCTCCCGCCTGTATAACATAAATTAAACAAAAACTTAAAAGATAACAACTCTCAACAGCACCAATCACAGACTCACAATACACTGGAGAACACAGCAATCTAACTACACATTTCACACCTTGCAGTAACAGTGATGTACATCCATCCATAAAAACATATTTACATATATACATATATATAGTATGATAGTATACATACATGCACACATATATGAAGATTTAACTGAACATGCAAAACGTCCATACCCACACCTAGAAAAACACATACAGATATATATATATATATATATATATATATATATATATATATATATATATTTATATATATATATATATATATATATATATATATATATATATATATATATATATATATTGAGAGAGAGCACAAACATAAACATACAACATTAAACAGTCACGGTACACAGAACATTCAAAGAATAAAATACTACTAGTAATAAAACATGTTTAAAATCATACATATAATTTTTTAAAAATTCGATAAAAGTACTACACAAGATCAATTAAAACTTAAAGAAGTAAGGAAAAAACACTACACTGCAAAAAAGCTAAACTTAAATTTAAACCTAAAGCAGAAACTTTTTTTTATGCATATTCCAAGGTGATAGAAAACATGAGAAATTAAAATAATATTAAATTATTAAAATTAAAATAATAAGTTCCTTTGTCTGGTGATACCCCTTTCGTAATATTGCTTTCCATTTGAATAGGAGAAATTTATACAACTGAGTTAATCATTTTCTGTTCGATTGATTTGATGTTGTATTGTAGCAATTAGAGTTTTCTTGTTTGCTGAAAGTTTCTCCAAAAATTTCTTTCTCCTTTAGCTTTATTTTTCCGCTCTAAAAGATTCCTCTTCAGCTCATCTGTATTTTGACTTTCTGTATTGCTTATGTCATTCCTGATTGCGTGATTTAACGCTGTAAATATCAGATTAACTTCATTGTGATTAATTCCATTAACGTTTATCGCCCGACTCACCATGTCATAAAACTCTTCAGGTTTTTGAAGGCAGAGGTCATTATCTCATTGTGTTTTAAAACTTTGCCGTATACAACGTTAACTTGAAAACTTTTGCAACAAACCCCGTTCAAGTTGCACAAACTCACTGAAACCGAGAAGGATGATAAATCCTCTTACTATTCCTGCGACTTCTAAACTAGCAGCTGCAACACCCAACCCACCGGAGACTGTAATCATGTTAACATCTTTTCAGTCGAGAAACTTACATGCTGTTTTGTATTTCTTTCTCACACCTCTGCAATGTTCAGTCTTTCATCAAATAATTCTTAATTTCGTTGATCTTTTGTAACATTAAATGAATGGTATTATCTATCGGCAGTGTAGGATACAAAGATGATGCAGCTGGTATTTATTTTCCATTTGTTTGTTTTAAATAAACAGTTTAGTATTTGGACGTACAACAGATTTATCAGGTGTTTTATGTTGGTCCGGGGTGTATTTTAGCCTTCGCTTCGCCGATTTCGCAATTGTCTTTGGTATGCCTTTCAACATTGAAATGTCATTATCCTTAGGTCCTCTAATATTCATTTTCTGGCTTATGCTATTTTATTGCTTAGTTATTTGGTCTGCTAGGACCCAGAGTGCCGATAAACTTGCTCAGTGAAACTGGAATACTCAACCTTATGACTTCATCAATGTTAGTTGGTAGACCTATCAACATCTTAAATATCTTTTTTTCAAAAGCATGGTGTAACAGACTGTAAGAGTTAAATTAATAGTTACATGGTAAGTAGTGTTGATTATGTTGTTTCGCTCAATTGACATTTATTACTGTGAAATTGAATCAACATTCTAGAATTTTATTTGGCTGCTCTTTGCGTCCAGTAACTAATTTGACTGGTGGCTCTTTGACAGATTTTGAAACACAACTAACCTTCTTGTACGTTAGAGCAGCACCTAAAAGAATTATTTTTCCACCACCCAACCAATAATACATTTTGGTTTAACTTGCTTTAGCTTGACTTTCAAGATGACTTTCAAACAGTGCTGAGTTCTGTTACTCCTGTTATAGCCTCTCACATCGGATCTGTTTAATTGATGTGAACGTTTTTAAGTTGTCTACCATGTTTAACTCTACGTGGATCCTTTAGCTCTTGTAAAGTTATCGTATCTTGAGACATTTCTAAATATCATTTTCAGATGCCTATTTGTCTGTACTATCTTCCAGTTATTTGCAACGAAATCATCAAGAGAACGCAAACATGATTTTAAGGTTACCTACAAATTAATCTCCATCATGCTTCAACTAATCTTTACCTCAACCTAATATAGTCTTACGAATATCTTGAAAGTTAAATACCAAAAGATATTCAGCATCCATCAGTTGATATCAATACGATCCAAGTAAGTCCATTCTGTCAGAATTTCATGTTACACTGTGCTGTGCATCTGTCAGCAGAGTCGTAACAATCAGCTCCTACAGTGTTATCAAACATGTTTAGCGGTTTGAATGTGAAATAGGTGTGTTCCGTGCAGCAAATTTTTGTTATCTCTTTAAATGTCTGTGCAATGTCTCTTTTAACTGGAGCATTAAGCTAACTTGCAGGACAAACCTACGGTGAACTGCTTCTTTCCTGTTTTTTAAATTTTAAGTCCATTATTTAACTCTCATAAATTTTCACTCTGTTGTTTTTCGTGCTCTTGTTTGTTTATTTTACTCTTCTAATCGTTTCAGAATTTCCTCTTTAGCTTATTTATCTGTCCATTTCATACATTTATTCGTGATATTCTCAATTTCCTTTTCCATCTCTTCCAAATTATTTCCACATACCTTTAGTGTGTTTCTTTGCAATGTTTGTCAAACGATGTATATTGTATCATCTTTCCCATACTTCTATTGAATCCTCTCACCGTCAATTATTTCTGATATGCAATATTAAGCCATCGATTATCCACGACCAGTCTTAAGTTTATATACACAATACTGGCTCATGCTGTACTTTGTTCCACGCCTTTCCATTTCTTCTCTATTTTGCAACTGTCATATGTTAGAGTTTCCGTTAATTTCTCACCGTACATGTTACAAGAGCCAAATTGGCAGAAATATGGTGTAGTAAGATGGTTGATGATTACCAGTCACTTTCTATTGACATACTTTCATATTTTCGAGGATATACCCTTCTCATGAAGAAGCCCCAGTAGCTGAAAGTGGGTGGGTGGCAATCATCAGTCTTCTTAGTGTTGGCAGATATATTGATAGATTACTGACAAATTTTACTCTTTATTTTACAGTGTTTTGCAGTTGCAAAAACCTTTTCAAATTTTATGAAATATTACAAAACCAATAGAAATAGAAGGAACACAAGACATGATTTTAGTCAGTGTCTGTGTCAGTAATGTGTGTGCTGATTTTCTTTCAGTATGCCCTATTTAAAATGGCTATTTTTCTTTTCTTGATTTACATAGAGCAAACTGCCAGCTTATCAACCATTAAGGTAAAATGGGTGGAAATCGTCTGCTGGTAACCACAGTGGAAAGGGTCTTTTGATTCCAGGTGTGCGCGCTACCGTACAGAATCGAAATGATTTTCACTACATACCAACTAATCTCGAATGACGTGAGAAGTCATGAAAATGAATGACGAAATATGAGCCATCGCATTAGATCTCGAAACGTCGTACTATGAACAACTCAGACGATTCTTTTAATAGGGATCACCGTTACTTCCTATGTGTCGCCAACTTAAGAAATTTGATAATAAGGCAATCAAGTCTTTTTCAACCAAACCATTATCGTGCAAAACAAACAAACAGTACAACATTCTTGCGGAACAAATTATGACGCAGCCTACTATCTATTTCTTGTACATATATGGACTAAATAACGGGTTAATTAAACATATTCAAGATAGGAGATAAATTGATAAAACAAAGTAGGTTGTGATTATTGTTTAATGAATCAAGACTTTACTTTTCATATACACTGACGTAGTATTTTATCACATATCCTAGGTTTTTCCACTGAAATGGTCGAGGATTCTCCTATTGGGAGTCTTGATTGATATATCATCCGTAATATCTCTTTTTGTTTTGAGATGAATATACTCGTTCTCTAGCATTCTGCGGAAATATTCGCGGACATAACAATTTTAGATATCTCCGACGAAATGATTTAAAAATCACGCTAGGTGCTCCGAGTGAAAGCTTCGAACTAAATGACGAGTTTCTGTTCTATTTGTGCGGAATGGTTGTGTCTGCAATGGTTTACCAGATTGAATGGTTGCTCAAAAACCATGATGTAATACACATCCTTTCTCGAAAATTGTTTGTACATGTACGTCTACGTCTGGAGTCTAGAAGAGCGTAGAGCAATGGGCAGATGACACTGTTTATGCAGTACAGTGTGAGGAAGAAAGATAAAAGCGTGAAGAGTTTGGGCGGAAGGGCGTGGATTACATGCGGAACAAGCGATAATGCACAATATACAATGTATTTTGCAATAAATATTACGCTCAATAAGAACCCAATGACATTTGTGTATGGAAAGTGTCCAGTTTGATCCCAGTCTGCCCTTTGTGAGCTTACATTTCGGAGGGTCTCACTGTGGGACGTACTCACTGTACAACTTTTCCTTGTGTTGGGGTTTTCTTGAGCATTGGCCCTTTGGAGTCTTCAACAGCATGTTTATTTTTGATAAACTTCTGTTTTTTGGAACCATAATATTTCTCTGCTCTCTTTCCTCTCAATCTGAAGGACTCTTGACCAATGCGCATGCGCGTTGCTTGATATATTCTGCACCAAACAGACTCTTACATCACTATGGATGTCACATAAACACAACGCAGACTTACTTTATATACCAAATACACAGTAAATATTAGTCATGAAGACTTCTCTATTCCACATATCAAAGCTGCAGGGCAAACCAAAAGAAGGGCGACGAATATGCATATCAAGCAAAGCCTGACAGCCAACCGTTGCGAAATTTGATTGCCAAGTGGTTTGTTCACGCGCTGAAATCGATCCACAGATATTAACATAAATGTCCAAGCAGAGGCTCTCGATCCGAATATTTTGAGAAAACATATGACCTTGCATGCGATCTCGTTATCGGAGGCAGGTAATATCTTAGCTTGATGATCTTGCCAGGTATCACCGTCATGCAAGTGACAAGATCAATAACGCCATGGAAAGGAGCGAACACTTTTAAATTACTCTTCTTATATTCACGACTTGTTGAAAACACGATCAACACAACTATGTTGCCGAGTACACCAGCGAATGCAAGAAAGTCAGATATAAATGTCAAAGAAAGCAGCACTTCAGCATAGAGTAAGACATTGTCAGTACCAGACAATAATTCCAGGCGAGCACTTCCGCCATTGATAAATTAAGACATCATCTACGTTAAAATAGACAACTGTGCCACTGGATTTCATTATATATACCCTTTCACAGGAATATCATCGATACATAAATGTATACTTTTTGCTTCGTCAATTAGCTCGAACCAACGAACACATTGTTTTTTTTATCTTTATAAAGGCATGACTAGCTGGACACATTATTTAGTTTGTAGAAACACCTCTGTGCTCCGCAAATTGGTAATACTTGATAGCCAGAATTTTCATTTTGCAAATAACTATAATAATTTTGTTGCTGTAAATAAATCGACATAATTTTTTTTTATTGCAAATGAACCCATTCACACAGATATCAGAAGGAAAGCCAAATGTTTTTTTTTCTTCAGAGATCTTTGACAGTTAAGTCGAAATGAAAACAGGGTTAACATTCATACTGTTATCTGCCATAATATTTTTGAATGATTGCTTTCACATTGCATCATTCTATTTCAGAAATATTCATACAAATATATTGTTTGCGTTGCACGAAAGTATCCCGAAAAAGCATATTGAAATGTGCAGTAAGATCTCTTTAACTTGTTCCAAGCAGACAGATCCAAGAGGTGAAGGTGTGATATTCATCTCCCCCTTTGATGGGAAATACTTGACAGTTGTCGAGCATATGTTACTGATGAACACTGTAGTTTGTGTATCTATTTCTACATGTTTGGGAACTATAAGAGGGCGACACTAGAGTATTCCCTGTAGATACGACAGAGAAAATTGTTTTTAACCTATTAGATAGTTGCTTTTGGATTGTGGATACAAAGAAGTAGAATTGATAAATTTTGACAAATATTTATTTCTTGTACCTTTTAGGTCTTGTGAAGAAATACTGAGGGTTCCAAGACATTGTTCAAGCTTAAATGTAAAGGTCCTTGTAAAAACAGAGAATTTCACAAGCACAAACAATCTGACCCATGTAATTTGTGATACAGCATCTTGACAACCATGCAGGTAAATCCCAGGAAACCTTAAGTTTATTTTCCAAGTCAGTCCCTCAGTTGTTTTGCTTTTCAAACGTTGTTATTGTTTCCTGTACAGATTGGCATTGGGATCGGATCATATGTTATCACAACCTTGAAGTCTTCTCCCTTACAAATATTACGCATACAAATCACAAACATAGATTCTAAATATTACATCTAGTTTAGTGGTATGAAAATAAACAAATAAGGAGAGTATGTGTGTCCTTGTTATTTCTGTCAATGGTTACGTTACAATTGATATCACATCTGTAAGTTTGCGTATATAGAGTATAATTAAAAACAATAACCATGATTGGAAAGAAGTAATGGTTTCCACTGTTGCCAAATTATCATGAAACTTTCTTTTCTGTTCGATTTGACTGCAATGTATTTTTTGAATATAAAATATTCTTTAAAGTAGCCCTTAATGCCATTTAATGTAGGTATGTCTCCTTTCATCTTGTACGTGCATATGTAGTAATTGGTAAGAAGAAGAATACAATATAAAGGTTTTTCATTCAATTGCTCTACATCTGTATCTCCAAATAAAACCATTCTTTCGCTTGGAGTAAGTTCTATTTTTAGTACATCTCGATTCCAGTGGGAAACATCACTCCATAATCTATTAACCACATTATATTCCCAAAACAAATGCACTATTGTTTCTGGTGAAGCATTACAAAAGGTACATTTATCGGTATAATTAGCATGTATTTTATGCAAAAATGTATTCATCGGTAGAATTCTATGTATAACACGATATTGAAACCATTGTAATTTTGAATTTTTTGTTACTTTAAATACTTTAGAATATGTATTTGGCCAATAGTCACTAGTAAAGTTGAAACTGTCTTGCCATCTTTTGTCACAGGTTGGTAAAACATTCAAGTTCGAAAGTAATTTGTAAAAATATTTACAATCTTTATCGCCATGAAGAATAATTTTTAATTGGTGAGGGATAAAAGGTCTGGCATTCGTGCCTGTATTCAATTTTAGGTTGAATTTTCTACATAATGACATTATAGTCTGAATGATACCTTAAAAGGAAAGAAAATTTGCATTGATGTCGTACTTTTCTTTAAAGCTTTCAAATTTAAGAAAACTTCCCTGGTATGTGATCACACCGCTAATATATATATTAGTATGTTCAATCCATTTCTTGCACATGATGTGTACTTTGTTTACTCTTATTATCTTATTAGTGTGTTCAAGTTTGTTGTCATAAGATCTTCTCCTGTTCCATGTATATTTCTTTGTATTTAAAGTTTCCAAGCTAATAAAACATTACGCCAAAACATATGATGTTCTCCTTTGATAATTTATCTGTATATTCATGTACTAATATGTACTAATATGACAATGTTTTTGATCTCGTATATTTCGTATTCAAACAGGTCAACACATTTTCTTCTAGTTGTATGAAGTCTCATTCAAGTCTCTAAGAAAATTTTGTGGAGGGTTTGGCAAGGAGATGAACAAATGGTTTAATTTTGGAATCAGCAAGTAGTGTTAGGGATCGTTTTGCTGGATTCCTCGGAAACGTCTTTATCATGTGTGTTTTACTTTCAAAATTTATCTGTACCATTTTTTTTAAGTCGACGGAGAACTTTATACCCAATAGATTAAATTCAGTAACCAATTGCAGTTTTAACCTATGATGAAAGGTTTCTGCAATATAATTCTAACTTCCTATTCAGACTGCTTTTGTTTTGGTAACACTGAGTTTCAGGCCCGCGATCCTTTCAAAAAAATTGTATACATAAATGGAAGATTTAAGAGATTCGAAAGATCCATCAAGAATGAAAGTAGTATCATCTGCAAACTCTGACAGTACATATTCTGTTTCCTTCAGTTTAATACATTTATATTCTAATTTTTTTAAAAAAACGTATTGCCATAATCTCTGCACATATTAAAAAAGATATGGAAACAGTGGATCACCCTGTCTACAGCCTCTAAAACATTGAAACCTACAGATATAAAGTCATTCCGACACACTCATCAAGAGATATTACAAAAACAAGTTTTTACCCACTTTCTTATCATCGGTCCCAAATTATAAAAGGTTAGAACATTATGAATGAATTTCCATGAAATAGAATCAAACGGTTTTACAAAAACAATTAATAATAAGATACCAGGCAGATGTAATTCTTCAGTGATATGCATTATATCTTACATAATTCTTGTATTTTCACAAATATATCTTCCTTTAACAAAACCACTTTGGTCATCGTATATTATACCATTCAGTACTGACTTTATTCTTTTGGCAATACATCCTGATGCTAATTTGTAGACGACATTAAGTAATAATATAAGGCACAAGTTTTGTAAACACTGTTTTGGTTTATCCTCCTTACGTACACAAGATATTATTCCTTGTCGCAGAACTGTTGAAAAAGATCCTGTGTCATAGGCTTTTTTATTGCTTTGACTACGAATTCACCAATATCAATCCAGAAGATTTTTTAAAAATTCTGCCTTGAAACCATCTGATCCAGTACTTTTGTTATTTTTCATATTTTTCAGACAATCTAAAGTCTCTTTCTGGTTAATTGTCACCTCTAATTTTGAAGACTGATCTTGATCTAACTTAGGAATGTTATAATTTTGAAGAAGATCATTTTAATCTATGTCCTCTATCTCAATTTCCTCTTCATATATTTTTTCATAAAAATCCTGAACCTCTCTAAGAATATCAAATTGATTTGTTATAATTTCATTTTCGTCCCTAATTATTGTTGTAATTATTTTTTTGTCACGTAATATCCACACTTTCTAGGTGGCAAATATATCTTGTTGGTTTCTCCCCCTCTTTCACCCATTTTTCCTTTGACCGGATGATACTTCCTCGAAATTTACCTTCTCTTACTTTTTCAAATTCTTTTTTTAAAATTATAATAACTCTAAAATAGTATTTTCAAAAGAAGTGCTATTCCCAGACTGTATTTCATGAATGCGTTCTTATTCCTGTAATATTTTACATTTCGTTTTACATGAAGCATATGAAATGGTTTTAACACGAATTGACATCAAAAGGGTATCTCGAAATAACGAGTCTGATATAGTTAGTTTTATATCTGTGTTTGATATATTTTCAATATTTCTAATGAACCATATTGTAATTTTATCCTTTGAATGCAGTTTTTATTGTCATTTATATATTTATTATCTTGAAGAAGGCTGTTATTAAGTTTCCATGTATGTATCTATGTATATATGTATGTATGTATGTATGTATGTATGTATGTATGTATGTATGTATGTATGTATGTATGTATGTATGTATGTATGTATGTATGTATGTATGTATGTATGTATGTATGTATGTATGTATAAATGCCTGTTCTCCTCAGTGTCTCCAGAGTATGTCACTATTGTTTACTAATGTCAAGATTAAAAAGGAAACACAATTAAAAAGGCATGAGATACAATATCTTTTGTGCTAAATAAAGAAAACATAATGTACTAAATTTTGATTTAAAATGTTTATTAAAAAGTGACTCCTGAGAAAGAAAGCATCTCTATATACAACGCTGAACAAACTTCAATGGAAAATTCTTTCCTTGTCGTCTTTAAATAATTTGTATTTATTGAAACGTTAGGTTAATGGACATAACCGCAATACCTGAGGGTTCAGTCAAGTCAATTAATTTTTATTTAGAGTTGGTGCATGAGTTTTTATATAACATGAATTAAACAAAAGCTTAAAAGATAACAAATCTCAACAGGAGCAATACACTGGACAACAGCAGTATAACTACACATTTCTCATCACGCATTAATAGTGATGTACTTACATACACACGTACAGTTAGATGCTATACATACGTGCACACATGTATAAAGATTTAGTTGAACATGCATAACAATGTACATACCAACAAGTGCACAAACTCAAACACATACAAAAGCAAATATATATATATATATATATATATATATATATATATATATATATATATATGTGTGTGTGTGTGTGTGTGTGTGTGTGTGTGTGTGTGTGTGTGTCTGTGTCTGTGTGGCGGACTACCCTCGTTACAAGGTGTCCGATTTGGTTGGTTATCGTTATCTAGAGGATGATCGACCTCGGTGTTATTGCCCTGATCGAGGAAATAATAAAATAAATTATGAAATTTATAGATGGAATAAAAAGAGATCTGTGCAGATATATAGAACAGAATAACACGAGCCCCCGTACATGAAATATAACAATTTAATCAATTACCTAAAGCAAACTGAGATAATACACAACATTAGGAAGATAAACTTCTTTTTTAAATAAATCATTTACTGAATTTCAACACAAATATACTTATGTAAATAGCCGATCTGTCTAAAACGATAGACTTAGTTCATCATAGAATCGAGTGAACAATCGAAGTCATTGCCCTGCATGCCTGCATAACCTGGTTATCGCTGGTCACTTCAACTTCAATGTTGCTGTTCTCCCCTGTTTTTTTTTTCCTTTTCCTTCTCACGCTCTCTTATCTCACCTCCTTCGGCCCTCAAATTTTGTGTGGGTAGATGGATAGGTGGATGGAGCTATTTCCCCTTTCAAAATAAACAGAGAAGCAACCTAAATCTTCTGTCAAATATCCTTCTGGGATATAGAGCATTACTCCGCTCTCGTTACGTCAGATATCGTCCTATCGGAATTTAAACAGATACCAAAGGTTATCTGGTCAGGCCAAATGGGACAGACCATAAACAAACCTAGTTTCAGAAGATTAATGTACTTCCTAAGGGCTATTTCATCACATTAACATCACAAGAGACATAACAGTTTCAGTTCACGTCCTAATTATACAAATGAATCAATGAAATTCACTTCACCACTCAACTACAATAGTGGTTCGCATGCATTCACAGAAGATTCTCCCAACTCGTATTAAATAAAGTAATGCAATGAAATTCTTAGAATACATTATTCCTATAACAATCAAGACGACAAATTCAAATAATTCGTCAAACTCATATAAAGAAGATTATTGTACTAATTCAGACAAATGAACTCAAACAAATAGTTATACTCATATCAAGAAAATTGATCTACGAATTTAAACAAATAAATTCAAGCAAATAATTATATTGGTATCAACGAATTGCATAAGATTGATGCAAATACCTTGTGCTTCTACCGCCAGAATTGTGTCCCTCAATTTCCAGACACTGGTCCCTTGACCAATTGTTTATACGAGAGAATTTCCTTTTATTATCAAGGAGTCAAGATCTCATCCTCTTGCAGGAAAACTTAGATTGATTAAATTTTGCGATGTGGAATATTTAAAACATGAAATTTCGTCTGGGAAACACGCCTCCTATTAGCGTAGCCAATCAGATTAAACGTATCTACCGCCTTTTACAAATACAGCAAACGCGGTAAGCGTAACCCTCTAGACTTTTAAATAACATATTCTGGAAAATTTCAAAAGATAATCCTACTTCCACATCTTCACATCTAGTCCTGCCAACACTCAACTTTGACATTTTTGATACCTAGACCAAAGTTAACCTTTTCCTTCCAATCTGTCTGACCGTTAAATAAACGAATGATTAATTAAGAATCAATTTCGCCACACACCCCCCAACAGGGACATTAAACCCATAGCAGTCTAGCGATTTCATACGGTATCTTTCTTCATAAATCTAATTAATTGCTCTCTGCCAAACTAAATGTGCTCTACCGAAATCGACAGAAATTTGCACCATTACAATATATATATATATATATATATATATATATATATATATATATATATATATAGAGAGAGAGAGAGAGAGAGAGAGAGAGAGAGAGAGAGAGAGAGAGAGAGAGCAGAAATATAAACTAACAACGCTAAACAGGTAAAAATGCACAGAACATACAAAGATTAAAATACTCAAGTAATAAAACTTGATTAAAATCATACACATATATAAATATTCCTAAAAGTAATACGTAAGATAAATAAAACCCTAAAGAAGAAAGCTGCAGAAGAGCTAAAATAAATTGAAACCTAAAGCAGAAAGTTTTGTTTATTTATATTGCAAGGTTATATAAACTATCAGGGATTGAATAGTTCTTGTTTCATTCTTGTTGTTAATGTAATAAAATTTTCTGTTTCTGAAATCTGAATTCTTTGAAAAGATTGTAATAAACAACAAAAAAGGCTATTCTCAATAATGAGATGGACAGATAACTATTTATGTTGTTAATTGGACCGATACAATCAATTTCTTTCTCAGGCGATTCCCCTAGCATAATATAGCCTTCCATTTGGTGAAGAGAAATTTATACAACTGAGATTTAAATGTTCGTTGCTTTTCTTTGAAAGCTAATTTACTTGATTTCGCACTGACAAATATCTCCTTTTTTTGTTGTAATCCCTCCAGCTTTTATTAGCAGTTATATGTCCCACTTGCTTTACAAATATTTATTTCTTTTTGGATTCTTTAATTTTAGGGTATTTTTGTCTTTGTGAAACCGAATTGATTTTCAAATTTTTTTTTTTTTTGGGGGGGGTGTCCCTTGAAAAAGAGCAAAAATGGCAAAAGACGGGGAACATATTACAAAGATTGCACGAGAGTTCATTAAGAATGTACTAAATCGGTAGAAAATATCGAACCATATTTAAATAAATCTGACCCATCATCTGAAGACTTTGCACCTTCTCAACACAATCTTCAAGCAGAATTAATTATTAGAATAAAAAATGGTGTTATACTTCGGTTAAAAATACATGAACAACAATATGATTCGTGAGAAATCATTTTAAATTAAAGATAACGCATTATATTTATGACACATGCGGAAGCAAAGTAAGAATATCACAGAGCAACAAACCAGAGACAATCAAAGGCAAAATTGTATCTGATGGCGCAATAAAATCTGAGTCTGCTGATAAACAACAACCGATGATAATTTAGAAAGAGCTAAAATAGCAGCAACACGTTTTATTTCTCAAATTATTGTCTTAAAAGAGAGTCAAGGATAAACATTTGTCAACCCTGTATATGAAGATGTGTTTCCTCCCATAGAATACAGAGAAGATACACAACACAAACATCAACTAGACTCAGCAGTTGGCATTAGACAGCAAACAGGTGTTCCAGAGGAAACAGAGATGCAATCAGTTAATACAAATTAACTATACAATCAGCAAGTGACCAGCAGAAACAATAATAGATTATTACCACGGAATAACACCCGAATATTTACACAGCAAGAAGAAAGAGATTTAAGAAGTTATGTAGACGCCGTAACAGTTGCTCAATTATGATAAAACATATGAAATCAGAGGTTGCAATGTATGTAAAACAGGTAGAAGATAAAAAGAAAGATATCAGAAAAGAGACGGATGCAACTAAAAAGTTAAATTGAAATAACGATTGGAAAGTGTTGAAAATAAATGAGTGAAATGAATGCAAAAGTTAAAGAACGACTGCCTTTAGTAGAAAGGCTAAAGCAATTCTTTGGAGAGCAAGGAGTAAACATTACCGCCATTATTACAATTATAAGTATAACTGAAGCAACTCTTGCTGTGTCTATAGCAAAGTTTATAAATGGTTTAACTGAAGGTGGTGGAAGAATAAATTAGTTGCAGCTTTTATCAGATGTGTAAATATAGCATCAAAAAGGATAAAAAGTTGATAACCTATTTCAAAACGTAAATTAATGCAGCTCTTGCAACCATCACCATGAATATCAATGATTGTTTCTTTCGTGATCTTTTTTCTTTTAAATCATGTGATGTTGCGATGATAGGATTGTAGCCATTTTTCTCATTCTTGTCTATTCAATTCTTACCCGCGTTCACTTCTTCTATTCCGTTATCTATCTTTTGACGAATTGTTATTGACTTCTTATCAGCTGCTGGGGTCATATATTTTTCCATGTCGGTATTTATAGCTGTGTTCGGTCCTAGTTTAAATCTATCCGATGACTTTGTCAGTGTTGCTGAAATGAACAGTGCTACCCGTTTTAATCACCATATTACTCTGTAATAAAAATGTACCATCACCACCAACGTCATATTCCAGCCGACTTTTGAATCTGAAATATATTCCTGAATCGTATCATGCTGTTTCAGTCTATATTAAAGTCTTGTTCGCCTAAATTTATTTTTCAAAATTAGTTTATAATACTCTCTTGAACAGTAGAAGCGCACAGTGTAATATATATTCTGTTTTGAACTTGAGCAGCTGAAATATATATCACAAAAGATCTGAAAATTTAATTCAATATGGATAGTCCTCCTTCCATCAGGCCAGTGCTATCTTGCCAAAATAAATAAGTACATCCCATTTGTTATCACTTCTTACCAGTGAAATAATTTCATCAGCCTACTGTTTTGTCCAGTATTCAACAGTACCTCTCCCAAAGTTGTAATAACATTTTTAACCTTTAGCACATCGGCAGGTGTAAGCTCTCCAAACCCCTGATGAACTGTTTTATGTTCTTCAAGTTAATTGTCAATGCATTAATTTTTTTCCAATAATGTATTTCCAGTCATGACTTCATGGAATGTTGAGGTTATTGCAGATTATACTAAATTGTTTCGGATTTATGCTGTTGTTTGTCGTATTCAACGCTCGTTCATCAACTAATGAAATTGCGCATTCAGGCAACAATTTTCATATATAAAAGTGGATACGAAACCTGTATACCGATTTCAACATCTCTGGTTCACTTGAATCTGTTAAATACCAAAAGATATTCCGCATCCATCTGTTGCCATCTATACCACCCAATTAAGTTGATTCTGTCAGAATTTCATGTCACGCTGTGCTCTGTATCAGTTAGCAGAGTCATCGCTGTCAACTCCTAAAGTGCTATCGAAAATGTTTAGCGGTTTGAATGTGAAATAGGTGTGTTCCGTGTAGTATTTTATTTTTCTCTTTAAATATATGAGCGATGTCTCGTTTAAATGGAGCATTACACTAACTTGCAGGACAAAGATA
The DNA here is from genome assembly GCA_029931535.1 of Margaritifera margaritifera. Classification (NCBI taxonomy): domain Eukaryota; kingdom Metazoa; phylum Mollusca; class Bivalvia; order Unionida; family Margaritiferidae; genus Margaritifera; species Margaritifera margaritifera. Next base: position 437,163 of record JAQPZY010001617.1, read on the forward strand.
AGGTGCACTGCCTGTTCTTGTTCTTTAACTTTTAAGTCCATTAGTTAAATGTCATAAATTTTCACTCTGTTGTTTTTCGTGCTATTTCTTGTTTATCTTAATCTTTTTATCGTTCCCGAATTTCCTCTTTAGCTTCTTTATTTGTCCATTTCATATATTTATTCGTGAGATTCTCAATTTCCTTTTCTATATCTTCCAAGTTATTTTCCACATACCTTTGGTGTGCTTTTTTGCAATGTTTGTCAAACGATGTATATTTTATGGTTTTCCCCATGCTTCTTTTGAATCTTTTCATCATGAATTATTCCTGATATGCAGTACTAAGCCATCGAATTTCCGAGACCACTCTTACGTTTATATACATAAAATGCTCACAAATGTTGTACTTTGTTCCACTTTTTTCCATCTCTTCTATCGTTTGGAACTGTCATATGTTACAGCGTCCGTTTATTTGTCACACTAAAGGTTACAAAAGCCGAAGTAGCAGAAACATGTAGTAGTAAGATGGTTGGTGATTACCAGTCAATTTCAACTGACATACCTTAATCATAATCTTTCCCTCTTCAAGAAGTAGCCCTAGAAGCTGAAAGTTGGTGAGTGTGAATCATCAGTCTTCTTAGTTCAGTCTTCAGTCTTCTTCTGGCATCCATACTTGTGCATTACTGATAGATTCTACTCTTTATTTTACAATGCTTTCCACTTGCAAAAACTTATTCGAATTTCAAGATATATTTTAAAACAATTATAAATAGAAAGAAAAAAAAACATGGTTTTCGTCAATTTCTGTATCAGTATGTGCTGATTTTTGCTCAGTATGCCCTCTTTGAAATGGCAGTTTGCTCCAGACTTAGATAGAGCTCCAGACTTACATAGAGCTCCAGACTTACATAGAGCAAACTGCCAGTTTATCCACCATCCAGGTAAAATCGGAGCAATCACGGCTTTGTCGGTCAAAAGATTTTGGGGGAAACAAGCAAACAAGCAGTACAACATTCTTGTGCAACAAATTAGCACGCAGTCTATGATCTATTTCCTGAACATAAATGAACTAAATAACAGGTCAATTAAATATATTCAAGCTAGGAGATGTACTGTTAAGAGAAAGTAGGTTGTGAATATTTTTTAATGAATCAAGACTTTACTTTTCATGTACTCAGTGACGTAGTTTCCGTCACGTGATAGGTTGGTTTCCAATAATGAAATTCTAAATGATTGCCTCTGCGAAACATCATAGGTTTCTTCACAGAAATGGACGAGGATTCTCCTATTGGGAGTCTTGGTAGTAATATCCTTCGAAACATCTTCTGTTTTCGTTTAGAGATGATAATACTCTTTTTCTATAATGCGGCGGAAAAGTTAGAGGACATAACAATTTTAGATATATCCGACGAAATGACTTCAAAATGGCGCTAGGTGCTCTAAGTGAAGGCGTCAAACTAAATGACGAGTTGCAATCCTAATGTGCGCAATGATTGTGACTGCAATGGTTTTCAAATTGAATGGTTGCTCAAAAACCCGTATCAAAAACAAATCCTTTCTCGAAAAATTCTTCTACATGTACGTCTAAATCTGGGATCTAGCAGAGCGTAGACCAATGGGTTGATGACACTGTTTAGGAAGTTCAGTCTATGGAAGAAAGATTGAAGTGTGAAGAGGTCGGGTGGAAGGGCGTTGATTACATGTGGATAAAGCATTAATGTACAACGTACAATGTGTGTTGCAACAAATGTTACCGTCAATACAAACCAAATGACAGTTTTATATGGAAATTGTCCAATACGATCTGAGTCTGTGCTTTGCGAACTTTGTTTTTGGAGGGTCACAGTGTGGGCCCTACTGACTGTACAACTTTCCCTTGTGTTGGGTTTTTCTTCAACCAATGCCCCTTCTGAGTCTTCAAGAGCATTTTTGACTTCGATAAACTTCTCCTTTCTTGAATCCAAATGTTTCTCTGCTCTCCTTCCTAGCATCCTGAAGGACTCCTGACCCATGCGCTTGCGCGTTGCTTGATAGACTGTTCGAAATACAAACACGTACATCACTATGCATGTCACAGAAACAATGCCTTGCAAACAAAGAAGACTTCTTTTATATACCAAGCGCCAAACTGAGCTCTTGAATTTCTCATCAGCTAAGCATAAATACACAGTGGTGTTACCTCCATGAATATTGGGAATGGATACTTCTTCTATTCCACATAGCAAAACTGCAGGGGAAGCCAGAAGAAGAGCGACGAATATGAATATCAAACAAAGCCTGGCAGCCAACTGTTGCGACATTTGAGTGCCTAGTGGTTTGTTCACGTGCCGAAATCGATCCACAGATATTAACATAAGTGTCAAAGAAGAAGCTCCCGATGCAGAATAATTCAAAAAGCATTTCACCTTGCATGCAGTCGCATTAACAAAAGCAAAGTAGTGTATATGCATGATGATCTCGGCAGGTATCACCGTCATGCACATGACAAGATCAATAACGCCATGGAAAAGAGCGTACACTTTGAAATTACTCTTATTATATTCACGACTTGTTGAAAACACAATTAACACAACTGTGTTGCCGAGTATACCAGAGAATGCAAGAAAGCCAAATACAAATCTCAAAGGAAGCAGCGCTTCAGCATATCGGGCATCAATACTATCCGCCGATTCAACCAAACTCGAATTGTTGGAGGAAGACATTGTTTGTACCCGATTATAATTCCAGGCGAGCACATGCACCATTAGTAATTGAAGACATCATCACTATAATGATTGTCAACTGCTCCGCTGGTTTTCAGTATGTATGGCCATTCACGGGAATATCATGGAGGGAAGTATGTAAACCTTTTCGCTAGTTTGCTCCAACCAACGAAAAATTCCTTCTTTTATCTTTATAAAAGCATGACTCTAGACGAAAAAATAGAAACAGAGACACCTGATTGTATCGGATTATGAAATTGAAATCAAGAAGATGTCGACACTTTATTTAGTTTCTTGAAATAACTGTCTACTGAGAAAATTGATAATGTTCGATGGCGCATCTATTGTATATGATTCAGCTGCTTTCCACATAATTTCCTTATTGCACATAGCTCCAAGAATTTCGCTGCTGCAAACACATCCAAAGCAATTTTGTTATTGCAAATGAATCCATCTACACTAATATCAGAAGGAAAACCAATAGGAACTTGAGATAACTTTGACACTTAAGTCGAAATGAACACAGGGCGAACATTCATACTACTGTCTTCCATAATACGTTTGAAGAGTTCTTTTCGCAATCATCAATTGTGTTTACATTCCATCGATCTATTTCAGAAATACACATAGACATATATTGTTGGCTTTGCACGAAAGTATCACGACAATGTATATTGAAATGTGTAGAAAGATCCCTTTAGCTTGGTCCATCCACGCAGCTCTAATAAATAAAGCTGTGACACTCGTTGCCCCCTTTCACACTCGACAGTGGTCGATCATATGTTAGTGATTAACACTGTAGTCTGAGTATCTATTTTCCATACATGTAACTCTTCCTGTTATATACATGTTCGGGAACTATACGAGGGCCACACTGGAAAATAGAATTTATAAACTTGACAAATATTAGTTTGTTACATATTTTAGGTATTGTGGATAAATATTGAGGGCTCCAAGACAGTGTTGAAGCAAACATTTAGAGGTTCTTGTTCATCCAAAGAATTTCACATGCACAACCAATTCGATCGTTATAATTTGTGATACAGACCTTTGATAACCATTCAGGCAAATCCCAACAAACCCGAAGTTTAGTGTCCGAACCAGTCAGTCAGTTAGGTCGTAATCCCATTTTGATCCCCCAGTAAGTTATTTACCCATAGACAATGTTCGATATCATATATGTAGTAATCTCAACTCCTCTGACAATACTATTCGGCATTTTTGTACGAATGAATGAATGAATGCATTTCTGTATGTATGTATGTATGTATGTATGTATGTATGTATGTATGTATGTATGTATGTATGTATGCATTCATGTATGTATGTATGTATGTATGTATGTATGTATGTATGTATGTATGTATGTATGTATGTATGTATGCATTCATGTATGTATGTCTGTATGTATGTATGTATATATGTATGTGTGTATGCATTCATATATGTATGTATGTATGTATGTATGTATGTATGTATGCTTGTGTGTATGCATGTATGTAGTTTTTTTGTGTTAATGTATATATGTATGTATTTATGCATGTATGTATGTAGGTTTGTATGTACGTATGTATGTAATGTATGCATGTTTGTTTATGTATGTATGTATGTATGTATGCATGTATGTATGTATGTATGTATGTATGTATGTATGTATGTATGTATGTATGTATGCATTCATGTATGTATGTATGTATGTATGTATGTATGTATGTATGTATGCTTGTGTGTATGCATGTATGTAGTTTTGTTTGTGTGAATGTATATATGTATGTATATATGCATGTATGTATGTATGTAGGTTTGTATGTATGTATGTATGTATGTATGTATGTATGTAATGTATGCATATTTGTTTATGTATGTATGTATGTATGCATGTATGTATGTATGTATGTATCTTTTTTGTGTATGTATGTTTTTTAATTGAAAATTAGGGTTAATGGACGTAATCACAATACTTAAGGCATCAAACTAAGTGAAGTCAAGTAATTTGTATTTAGACTTTGTGCATGCTAAAACTATGTAAAACTTAAACTCTTCTGAGCTTTTCTCCCGATTATCTAACATGAATTAAACAAAAACTTAAAAGATAACAAATGTCAACAGCACCATTCACATACTGACAATACACTGCAACAACAGAGCAAATAAAGTACACATTTCACATTATGCAGTAACAATAATGTACAAACATACACGCAGTAAGACTGTATACATATATGCACACATATATAAAGATTTAACTGAACATACAGAACATTCATGCCCACATATACACAAAACACACAGAGAGAGAGAGAGAGAGAGAGAGAGAGAGAGAGAGCAAATATAAACATACAGTACTGAACAGCTACGGTACACAGAATATTCAAAGATTATAATACTCCAAGTAATAAAACATCATTAAAATCATACACATATATAAAAGTTACCAAAAAGTAATGCCTACGATAAATTAAATTCCAAAGAAGAAAGATAAAAAGACTACACTGAAGAAAAGCTAAACCTATATTGAAATATAAAGGTTTGTTTATGTACATTTCAATGTTAAATAAACCGTCTGGAATTAAATAGCTTGTTTCATTTTTTGTCATTAATGTCATTAATGTAATAGAATACGCCTTTTTTCTAATTCATTGCAAACATTGTACCAAACAACAAAAAAAGACTATTCTTTGAAATAATTACCATTTATATTGTCAAATGAATTGATAAAATCAATGTCTTTTTTAAGGTGATCCACTACCGTAATATAGCTTTCCATTTAAATAGGAGAAATTTATACAACTGAGAGTCAAATCGTTTCTGCTCGATGTGATGCTCTGTTTTACGATTTATATATTTCCTTTTTCTAATAAGTTTCTCCTAAATCTTTTTCTCTTTTATCTTTATTTCATTGCTCTAAAAAAATCCTTTTTAGCTCCTCAATATCTTGGGTTTCTGTATTGCTTACTTTCTTCCTGGTTGCGTTCCGTAAACTCCTGTATATAGTATAAACAGTAAATATCAAATTAACTTCATTATGACTAATTTCATTAAAGCTCATCGCCCCACGTACCATGCTGTAAATACTCTTCAGCATATTCATGGCAGACGTCATTATTTCGTCGTGTTTTAAAACTTTGCTGTATACAACTTTTCCTTGAAAGCTTTTGCAATCAACCACATAAAAGTTGCACAAGACCCCTGAAACCGAATAGACTGATAAATCCTCTTGCTATTCATGAGACTTCTAAACCAACAGTTTCAACGCCCAACCCACCGGAGACTGTAATCATGCTAACATCTTTATATTTGAAAAACTTACAATCTGATTTGTATTTCTTTCTGACACCTATGTAATGTTCAATCTCTTTCACCAAATCATTCTTAATTTCGTTGATCTTTTGTAACTTGAAATTAATATATTATTTATCGGCAGTATAGGATACGAAGAGGATGCAGTTGGTATTTTCGTTCTATTTGTTTGTTTTAAATAGAGAGCTTAGTATTTGGACGTATAACAGATTTTTCAGGTGCTTTAGGTTGGTCAGTGGAGTATTTTAGTCTTAACATCGCTTTATTTCACTTTACTCTCGGTGTAGCATCTATTCACTTGTTTCGTTTCTTGCTCTGTTTAATGTGACCAAATGGTGTCAGTGATGATGATTGAAATAAAGATCATTTTCCTTCTTGTGCTTCTTTTGATTGATCCAAATCAGAACTGCGGTGTAAGTAGTTTCACGGGTAGAACACACGATACAGGAAGTCTAGTGGAAACGGGGCAAAACATTATAAAATGCCATTGACAACATAGATACAAGAACATTATAGAAAAGTCGAAGATTTCAAACCTGCCAGGCTCATCATTGAGGGCATTTTGGTAAGCATGTATTCATCATCATTTCCACCGTAGACTTTTTAAACTTTATGCATTTGAGTTTTATCGAGCTGGTATTCAGTGCAGACCGAGGTACTCCCGATTCAATTGATACAAAAATCAGTAAAGTATCTAATAACATTTGAGGTCATGTAATATTCTTTGAACTCTGTAGTTCTTTGAAATGATCTGTTGTCATCCATACCGCCCAATTAAGTTGATTCTGTCAGCATTTCATGTCACACTGTGCTGTGTATCTGCTAGCAGAGTCGTCACGGTCAACTTCTAAAGTGTTATCAAACATGTTTAGCGGTTTGAATGTAAAATAGGTGTCTTCCAAACAGGGGATTTTTTGTCTCTTTACAATCTCCGTGCAGTGTTTGTTTTAACCGAAGCATTAAACTAACCGGCGGGACAAAGATAAGATGCACTGTTTCTTCCTGTTCTTGTTTATTTACAATGTATAGTGTATCGTCTTTCCCATACTTCTATTCAATTCTTTCAACATCAGTTATTTCTGATATGCAATACTAAGCCATCGAATATCCACGACCACTCTTAAGTGTATATACACAATGCTGACACATATGTTGTACTTTGTTCCAAGTCTTTCCATGTCGTCTATTTTTTCTCTCTTTTGCAACTGTCATATGTCGCAGTTTCCGTGTATTTGTCACACTAAATGTTACAATAGCCGAAGTTTTAGAAATATGTAGTAGTAAGATAGTTGACGATTGCCAGTCACTTTCTACTGACATACATTCATATGTTCGAGGACATAGACCTCCTCATGATTTAGCCCCCAGGATCTGAAAGTGGGTGGGTGGGAATCATCAGTCTTCTTACTGTTCTAAGCCATATTGGTAGATTACTGACATATTTTACTCCTGATTTTACAAGCGTTTTCAACTTGCATAAACATTTTCCCAACTTGTGAAATATTACAAAATCAACATAAATAGAAAGAACACAAAACTTGGTTTTCGTCAATATCTGTATCAGTAATGTATGTGCTGATTTTTCTTCAGGATGATCTGTTTATAATGGCTATTAAGTTTGTAGACAAAACATCGATCTTATCAAACATCCAGGTTAAATGGGTGGAAATAGTCTGTTGGTAACCTCAGTGGGAAGTGTATTTTGATACAAGGGGTGCGCGTCACTGTATAGAATCGAAATGATTTTCACTACATACCATCTAATCTCGAAGCAGCCTTGTTAGACTTTTCCCCTCTAAAATGACGTGGGAAGTCACGAAAATCAACGATGAAATATTTGATTCGACGCATTATATCTTAAAACGTACTACTAGAAACAGCTCAGATGATTCCTCTCTCAGGATCACTGTTTCCTCATATGTGTTACTATATTAAGAAATTTTATATGTAGCTTCGCTGCACTATTCTTTCCTGGAGACAAACCCATGAAATGTCTTTAGTAGTCACGAGAAGCAGTGCGATGCATGATGTAATAATCGTCTGTTGTGTTACTAATGGTTATTGTGACAACAGAAAAAGTCCCAAACTTGAGTATTTCCTATTGGAGCAGCCATGGTCTTTTCAGTCAAACCATTTTGAGGGAAACAAAGATACATGGACTAAATAACAAAGATATATGGACTAAATAACAAAGATATATGGACTAAATAACAAAGATATATGGACTAAATAACAGGTAATAAAACATATTCAAGCTAGGAGATATATTGTGAAGATAAAGTATGTTATTTTTTACTGAATCAAGACTTTACTTTTCATAGTCACAGTGAAAGAAATTCCGAATGGCTGCCTCAGCGACACATCCTAGACTTTTTCACAGAGACGGCGAAGGATTCTATTATTGAGAGTCTTGCAAGATATGTCATTCGTAATATCTTTTGTCATTTAGATATGAATATATTCCTTTCTAATTACGCGGCGGAAAAGTTAGAGGACATCCGAATTATAGATCTATCTGACAAAATGATTACAATATCGCTCCATGTGCTCCATATGGAAGCGTCGAAGTAAATGACGAGTTTTTATTCTATTTGTGCGGAATGATCGTGTCTGCAATGATTTCTCAAATTGAATAGTTGCTCAAAAATTCGGATAAAACATAAATCCTTACTCGAAACATTCTTCTACATGTACGTCTAAATCTGGAATCTAGAAGAGCATAGACCAGTGGGTTGATGACAGTTTTTATGCAGTACAGTCTGAGGCAGATAGATAAAAGCGTGAAGAGTTTAGGCGGAAGGGCGATAATGCACAATATACAATGTATATTGAAATAAATATTACCGTCAATACAAATCAAATTACAGTTTTATATGGAAATTGTCCAAATCGATCCGATTCTCTGCTTTGGCCCTATTGACTGTATAACTTTTGCTTGTTGGGTTTTTCTTCAGCCAATGCCCCCTCAGGGGATTCAATAGCATATTTACCTTCGATAAACTTCTCCTTTTTTGAACCAAAAACTTTTTCTCTGCTTGCGTTCCTCTTAACCGGAAGGATCCTTGATCCATGCGCATGCGCGTTACATCGGTAGATTGTGCGCATTACAAACACGTACATTACCATGCATGTCACAAAAACAAAGCCTAACAAGGTAAGAGAACTTACTTTATATATCATAGGTTCAATTGAGAGTTTTAATTTCGCTTACGCTGAGCATAAATACACAGCAGTGGCTTCTCCATGAATATTGGTAATGGTGATTGCTTCTATTCCACACAACAAAGCTGCAGGCCAAGCCAAAAAAGGAGCGGCGAACATGCATTTCAAACAAAATCTGACAGTCAACCGTTTCGAAATTTGAGTGCCAATTGGTTTGTTCACTCGTCGAAATCGATCCACAGATATTAACATAAGCGTCAAAGCAGAGGCTATCGATTCAAAAATTTTGCAAAAGCATATGACCTTGCATGCGATCCCTTTTCGAAGACAATGAGGTGTCGAAGCTTAATAATTTCGGCAGATATCACCGTCATGTATGTGACAAGATCAATAACACCATGGAAAAGAGCGTACATTTTGAAATTACTCTTCTTGTATTCGCGACTTGTTGAAAACATAATCATCACAACTGTGTTGCCGAGTAAGCCATCGAACGCAAGAAATGCAATACAAATGTCAAAGGAAGCAGCGTTTCAGCATCTCTGGTATTAACACTGTCCACCGATTCAACCAAACTCGAATTAATGGAGTGAGACAGTGTTAGTACAAGAGAATAACTCCAGGCGAGCACATCCACCATTAGTAAATTAAGACATCATTACCTTAAAGATAGACAACTGCGCCACTGGTTTACATTACATATGCCCTTTCACAGGAATATCATCCAAGCAGCAAGAATACATATTTTTTCACCATTTTGCTCCAAGCAACGAAAAATTGCTTCTTTATACCTTTAAAAAGCGTGACTCTACGAAAGCCCCAGGTTTATTGCGCCTTTATTGCGCATGCAGAATCTCAACTCCTGATAATACTATTGGTCTATATTTGCATCAGTGAATCAATGTATGTATGTATGTATGTATGTATGTATGTATGTATGTATGTATGTATGTATGTATGTACGTATGTATGTCTGGATGTATATATGTATGCATGTTCTCCTGAGTGTCTCCAGAGCATAAGTCATTATTCTGTACTAATTTTAAGATTATAAAAGGAAACAATATTAAAACAACATTAAAAATCTGTTTTGTACTGAAATAAGGAAAACATAATGTGCTATATATTGAAAAGATTTATTAAAACGTGATTCTTGCTTAAAAAAATTCGTTACTAACGGTTATTGTGACAACAGAAACAACTACTAAACTCGAGTCTTTCCAATCGGAGCAATGCTATCTGTTTCTTGCACATATACAGACTAAATAACAGGTCAAGAAAAACATATTCAAGCTAGGAGATAGATTGCTAAAACAAAGTAGATTGTTAATATTTTTAATGAATCAAGATTCTAGTTTTCATATACACTGACGTAGTATTTCATCAGGTGATCGGTTTGTTTCTGTGAATGAAATTCCAAATGGCTGCCTCTGCGACATATCCTAGGTTTTTCCACTGAAATGATTAAGGATTCTCCTATTGAGAGTCTTGATAGATATATCATCCGTAATATCTCTTTTTGTTTTGAGAACTACCAACTAATCTCGAATGACGTGGGAAGTCATGAAAATGAATGACGAAATATGAGCCATCGCATTAGATCTCGAAACGTCGTACTATGAACAACTCAGACGATTCTTTTAAATAGGGATCACCGTTACTTCCTATGTGTCGCCAACTTAAGAAATTTGATAATAAGGCAATCAAGTCTTTTTCAACCAAACCATTTTCGTGCAAAACAAACAAACAGTACAACATTCTTGCGGAATAAATTATGAAACATATTGAAGATAGGAGATATATTGGTAAAACAAACTAGGTTGTGATTATTTTTTAATGAATCAAGACTTTACTTTTCATATACACTGACGTAGTATTTCATCACATATCCTAGGTTTTTTCACTGAAATGGTCGAGGATTCTCCTATTGGGAGTCTTGATTGATATATCATCCGTAATAACTCTTTTTGTTTAGAGATGAATATACTCTTTCTCTAGCATGCGGCGGAAATGTCCGAGGACATAACAATTTTAGATATCTCCGAGGAAATGATTTAAAAATCACGCTAGGTGCACCGAGTGAAAGCGTCGAACTAAATGATAAGTTTCTGTTTTATTTGTGAGGAATGATTGTGTCTGCAATGGTTTATCATATTGAATGGTCGCTCAAAAATCCGGATGTAACACAAATCCTTTCTCGAAATATTCCTCTACATGTACGTCTATGTCTGGAGTCTAGAAGAGCGTAGAGGAATGGGTTGATGACACTGTTTATGATGCACAATGTGAGCAAGAAAGATAGAAGCGTGAAGAGTTTGGTCGGAAGGGTGTGGATTACATACGGAACAAGCGATAATGCACAATATACAATGTATGTTGGAAAACATATTACCCTTAATACAAACCCAATGACATTTGTGTATGAAAATTGTCCAGTTCGATCCCAGTTTGTCTTTTGTGAACTTACGTTTCGGAGAGTCTCACTGTGGGACCTACTGACTGTACAACTTGTCCTTGTGTTGGAGTTTTCTTTAGCAATGCTCCTTTGGAGTCTTCAACAGCATGTTTATTTTTGATAAACTTCTCCTTTTTTTAACCAAAATGTTTCTCTGTTCTCTTTCCTCTCAATTTGAAGGACTCTTGACGCATGCGCGTTGCTTGATAGATTCTGCACCAAACAGACACTTACATCACTATGCATGTCACAAAAACAAGGCCTATCAAGATAAGATTTACTTTATATACCATGCGCTAAACTGAGCGTTTTAATTTCTCATCAGCTAAGCATGAATACAAAGTAATGGCTCCTCCGTGAATATTAGTAATGGAGACTTCTTCTATTCCACACATCAAAGCTGCAGGGCAAACCAAAAGAAGGGCAACAAATATGCATATCAAGCAAAGCCTGACATCCAACCGTTGCGAAATTTGACTGCCAAGTGGTTTGTTCACGCGCTGAAATCGATCCACAGATATTAACATAAATGTCCAAGCAGAGGCTCTCGATCCGAATATTTTGAGAAAGCATATGACCTTGCATGCGATCTCGTTATCGGAGGCAAAGTAGTATCCTAACTTGATGATCTTGCTAGGTATCACCGTCATGCACGTGACAAGATCAATAACGCCATGGACAATAGCGAAAACTTTGAAATGACTCTTCTTATATTCACGACTTGTTGAAAACACATTCAACACAACTGTGTTGCCGAGTACACCAGCGAATGCAAAAAAGTCAAATATAAATTTCAAAGAAAGCAGCGCCTCAGCATAGAGTAAGACATTGTCAGTAGCAGAGAATTATTCCAGGCGAGAACTTCCGCCATTGATAAATGAAGACATCATCTACATTAAGATAGACAAGTGCGTCGCTGGCTTTCATTTTATAACCCTTTCACAGGAATATAATCAAAGCATAAATGTATACCTTTTGTTTCCTCAATAAGCTCGAACCAACGAACACATTGGTTCCTTTTATCTTTATAAAGACATGACTAGCTGGACACATTATTTAGATTGTAGAAACACCTCTATACTCCGAAAATTGGTAATGTTCGATGCCCAAAATTTTCTTTTTGCAAATAACTAATAATTGTGTTGCTGTACGTAAATAGCAATCAGCCTTTTTAATGTAATTGAACCCATCCACACTGATATCAGACGGAAACCCAAACGTATTTTCAGATATCTTTGACACTTAAATCGAAATGAAAACAGGGTGAACATTCATACTATTATCTGCCATACTATTTTGCAACGATTCTTCTTGCAATAATCGGCGATTACTTTTACATTGCATCAGTCTATTTTCAGAAATACTCATACAAATATATTGTTTGCGCTGCATGAAAGTATTACGAAAATGCATATTGAAATCAGTAGGAAGATCCCTTTAACTTGGTCCAACCAGACACATCTAAGAGTTGAAGGTGTGATATCCATTTCCCCCTTACACGGAAAACACTCGACAGTTGTTGATTAAATGTATCTTTCATACTCAATAACACATTTCTTGCATTAGGATTATATATATGTTCATAATTATAGCAGTCTAATTCAGGATCTTGAACCAAATTGAATTCGCCACAAATAATAATTGAATCATTTTCATATTCACTTATAATATCATTAATACTATTGTAAAAGTCTGGACAATCATTATTTGACCCATAGATGTTAATTAGAGAGAAATACTTTTCATCTGTTTTTATGTCAAGTGCAATCAAATTACCATCAGGATCCCTTTTGCAATCTTTTATATCATATTCAAAATTAGTAATAAATAAAATGCAAACTTTTCTTGAGTTGGATCCATAACAGCTAAAGAAACATTGGAAACCCCCATTGATCTCTGATATATGATATTTTATCTTCAGTAAAATGTGTATCCTGTAAACAATATATATGACACTGTTTTCTCCTAAGGTAACCATCCTTGCACGTTTCCCAGTCTCCTAATACCCAACAGTTTGCAGATAATATTTTAATGTTTGTGTTTTCCATTTTTAATTTTAAAATGTGTTATCTCCTGACCAAGTAAAGTATATATACATGTAGTTATGCCTTACCATACACAATACTATCAATAACTCATGACTTTTTATAACAATTTCAGACAAAACCATCTTTTTCATATATACCAGAAATCCTTTAACTCCATACATATGCAAAAGAAACATCTTCATCTCTCTGCCTCTAACAAAGGAATAAAATGTAAAAAGAATGGAGAAAAAAAACATGACAAGAAAGCACAAGAAAAAACACAATTATCAAAAGCATCTTTTGTCCAGATATATGCCGCATATGAAACATAATTTCTGTAGTAAACCAATCACTTTTCTAATTCATTATTGTAAAATACAAAGTGTAAGAATAAAATCTATGATCTAATATATGTCAACTGAGGAGACAAAGTACAAAAAATGGTGCAATGTGATATTAGAAAAGTTATTTTATTCTATACTAGCTTTTTGGTTATGATCATATGTTCTCTTCATGCGACAATTAAAATTTCTCAATTTCTTAGTTAAGTTATCTTTCTTAGTTAGATTATCTTACCAATGTTTGATCCAGTCACTCAGTTAGGTCATAATCTCTTATCGATCCCCAGTAACTTATTTACCTGTAAACAATGTAGGTTATCATACACGTAGTAATCTCAACTCTAATAATACTATTGGGTCATGTGTGCATGAATAAATGCATGTATGTATGTATGTATGTATGTATGTATGTATGTATGTATGTATGTATGTATGTATGTATGTATGTATGTATGTATGTATGTATGTATGTATAAATGCCTGTTCTCTACAGCGTCTCCAGAGTATGTCACTATTGTTTACTAATGTCAAGATTAAAAAAGGAAGCAAAATTTAAAAGACATAGGATACAATATGTTTTGAGGTGAAATAAAGAAAACATAGTGTGCTATATCTTGATTTAAAATTGTTATTAAAAAGTGACTCCTGGGAAAGAAGCATCTCTATATACAACGCGGAACAAACTTCAATAGAAAGTTCTTTGCTTGTCGTCTTTATAAAAACGATATTTGGTTTTAAATTACAAATATCTTAAAGATTCGTTTGTTTGAAAAACAAAAATATTAGTTCATGTTCAGTGAGCAGAGGCAATCATCAAAGAAAACGTTAAATGTACACTGACCATGAAACATTAAGGCCAGATACAATAATTTACTTTTGAATAGATTTATCTAATGAATTTGTTCTAAGTAGTATAGCAGCCACAATATAGTATATAAATTTAAACTAATGGCTGCTGATCAAGGTGATTTTGCATTTACAGTTCCAATATACAGACGGACATTTTCAGTAAGTAAAAAACAAGCAAGCATAAACATAATAATACACGATAGACAATCATTTGCAAAGATAAATGTAAAGGTTATTTCTGAATCATTGAAACTTTGGGTTAATGGACATAGCCACAATAATTGAGGGCTCAGTTAAGTCAAGTAAAGTAATTTTTATTTAGAATTGGTGCATGAGCAATGTACAACATAAACTCTTATGAGTTTTTTCTCCCGACTATATAACATGAATTAAACAAAAGCTTAAAAGATAACAAATCTCATCAGCAGCAATACACTGGACAATACAGCAGTAACTTACACATTTCTAATGACGCATTAATAGTGATTTACATACATACACACATATAGTAAGATGCTATACATACATGCACACATCAATAAAGATTTAATTGAACATACACAACATACATACCCACACGTACACAAACTCAAACACATACACATATATAGATATATATATATATATATATATATATATATATATATATATATATATATATATATATATATATAGAGAGAGAGAGAGAGAGAGAGAGAGAGAGAGAGAGAGAGAGAGATGGCATACATAAACAAACAACACTGAACGGCTACACAGAAACTACACAAAATTAAAATACTCCAAGTAATACGTAAGATAAATAAAACCCTTACAGAAGAAAGCTGCAGAAAAGCGAAAGTAAATTGAAACCTAAAGCAGAAAGTTTTGTTTATGTACATTGCAAGGTTATAGCAATCATTTTGAATTCAATAATTCTTGTTACATTTTATTGTTGTTAATGTAATAAACTTCTCTGTTTTTGAATTCTTTGGAAAGATTGTAATAAACAACAAAAGTTATTCTCTGCAATGAAATGGATAGATTACCATTTGTGTTGTCAATTGGATTGATAAAATCAATTTCTTTTTCCGGCGATCCCATATCGTAATATAGCTTTCCATTTGTTTAGGAAACATTTATACAACTGAGAGTTAAACGTTTTCTGCTTTTCTTTGAAATTTCTTGCAACAAACCTCATACAAGTTGTACTAAATCACTGAAACCGAGATGACCTTTAGGAAAGACGCTAAAACAATTATTTGAAGAGAAAGGAGTAAAACTTACCACCATTGTTGCAGTTATATGTACGACTGAAGCAACTCTTGCTCTGTCTAAATGAAAGTTTGTAATACATTTTTTTAAAAGGTTCAATAGCAGGTTTTGGAAAAGCAAGTTGTTTGCAGCTTTGATGAGAAGTGTAAATGCAGCCATCATCATGAATATTAATGATTGTTTGTTTCTTGCATGATCTTTTCTCTTTTAAATCATGTGATGTTGCGATTTTAGAATTGTAACCATTTTGTCAATTTTGTCTATACAATTATTACCCGCGTTCACTTCTTTTACTCCGTTATCTATCTTTTGACGAATAGTAATTGACTTCTTATCAGCTGTTGGGATCATATATTTTTCCATGTCGGTAGTTATAGCACGACAAAATCAAATTGCAATCTACCTTTGAATCTGAAATATATTCCTAAAAACGTATCATGCTGTTTCTATCTATATTAAAATCGTGTTCGCCTAAAATTAATTTTTTCAAAATAAACTTCTAACAGTGTCTCGAACAGTAGAAACGGACTGTGTAATAGTATATTCTGTTTTGAACTTGAGCACCTGAAATATATATCACACAAGACTTAATGCTTTGATTAATATCGCTAGTCCTCCTTCCATCACACCAGTGCTATCTTGCCAATAGAAATAAGTATATCCCATTTTTTTACCACATTTTACCAGTGAAATAATTTCATCAGCTGACAATTTTGTCCAGTATTCAACAGTAATTCTCCAATAGTTGTAATATCATTTAGAACACTTTAGTACATCAGCAGGCGGTTTGAATGTAAAATAGGTGTTTTGCTTGCAGTAGATTTGGTTTCTTCTCTTTAAATATATGTGCAATGTCTCTTTTAACTGCAACATTACACTAACTTGCAGGACAAAGATAAGGTGCACTGCCCGTTCTTCTTCTTTAAATTTTAAGTCCATTAGTTAATTGTCACAAATTCTTATTCTCTTGTTTTTCGTGCTCTTGCTTGTTTATCTTCCTCTTCTAATCCTTTCCGAACTTCCTCTTTAGCTTCTTTATCTGTCCATTTCATATATTTGTTCGTGAGATTCTCATTTTCCTTTTCTATAGCTTCCAAGTTATTTTCCACATAACTTTGGTGTGCTTTTTGCAATGTTTGTCGAATAATGCATATTTTATGGTTTTTCCCATGTTTCTTTTGAATCTTTACATCATTAATTATTCCTGATATACATTACTAAGCTATCGAATTTCCATCACCACTCTTATGTTTATATACGCAATGCTGATACATGTTGTACTTTGTTCCACTTTTTTCCATATCTTCTATTTCTTCTCTTTTTTTGTAACTGTCATATGTTGCAGCTTCCGTTTATTTGTCACGCTAAATGCTACAATAGCTGAAGTAATAGAAATATGCAGAAGTAAGATGGTTGATGATTACAAGTCACTTTCAACTGATATACTTTAACATTTTCGAAGATATAACCTCTTCATGAAGAAGCCCCAGTGGCTGAATGTTATTAGGGAGGGACCAATCAGTCTTCTTACTGTTAGCAGCCATATTGGTAGATTACTGATAGATTTTACTCTTCATTTTATAGTGTTCTGCACTTGCAAACGCTTGTCAATAAATATTATAAAACAAACATAAATACAAGTGCGATGTGTGATGTGTGATGTAATAATCGTCTGCGGTGTTACTAATGGTTATTCACAGAAAAGAAACAAGTCCCACACTGGAGTCTTTCCGATCGGAGCAATCAAGGCCTTGTCAGTCAAACTGTTTTGGAGGAAACAAACAAACAGTACAACATTTCTGCGCAACAAATTAGCACGCAGCCTACGATATATTCCTGAACATATGTGAACTAAATAACAGGTCAATTAAACATATTCAAGCTAGGAGATATACTGTTAAGAGAAAGTAGGTTGTGAATATTTTTTAATGAATCAAGACTTTACTGTTCATATACTCAGTGACGTAGTATTTCATCACGTTATCCCGTCACGTGATAGGTTGGTTTATATGAATGAAATTCCGAATGGCTGCCTATGCGACACATCCTAGGTTTCTTCACAGAAATGGACGAGGATTCTCCTATTGGGGGTCTTGCAAAGCAATATATTTCGGAACATCTTCTGTTTTTGTTTACAGATGAATATATTCTTTTTCTATCATGCGGTGGAAAAGTTAGAGGACATAACAATTTTAGATATATCCGACTAAATGATTTAAAAATGACGCTAGGTGCTCCGAGTGAAAGCGTCGAACGAAATGACGAGTTTCAATCCGAATGTGCACAATGATTGTGACTGCAATGGTTGTCAAATTGAATGGTTCCTCAAAAATCCGTGTCAAAAACAAGTCCTTTCTCGAAACATGATTCTACATGTAAGTCTAAATCTTGAATCTAGCAGAGCGTAGACCAGTGGGTTGATGACACTATTTATGAAGTAAAGTCTCTGGAAGAAAGATCTAAGCGCGAAGAGGTCTGGGGGAAGGGCTAGGATTGCATACGGAAAAAGCATTAATGCACAATATACAGTGTATGTTGCAACAAATATTACCGTCAATACAAACCAAATGACAGTTTTGTATGGAAATTGTCCAATACGATCTGAGTCTGTGCTTTGCGACCTTCCATATCGGAGGGTCTCAGTGTGGGCACTACTACTGTCTGTACTACTTTTCCTTGTGTTGGGTTTTTCTTCAACCAATGCCCCTTCGGAGTCTTCAAGAGTATTTGTACTTTTGATAAACTTCTCCTTTCTTGAACCCAAATGTTTCTCTGCTCTCTCTCCTCTCATCCTGAAGGACTCCTGACCCATGAGCTTGCGCGTTGCTTGATTGACTGTGTGAAATACAAAAACGTACATCACTATGCATGTCACAGAAACAATGCCTTGCAAACAAAGAAGACTTATTTTATACACCATGCGCCAAAATGAGCTCTTGAATTTCTCATCAGCTAAGCATAAATACACAGTGGTGTTTCCTCCATGAATATTGGGAATGGAGACTTCTTCTATACCACACATCAAAGCTGCAGGACAAGCTAAAAGAAGAGCGACGAATATGAATATCAAACAAAGCCTGACAGCCAACCGTTGCGAAATTTGCCTGCCTAGTGGTTTGTTCACGTGCCGAAATCGATCCACAGATATTAACATAAACAAGAATACAGAGGCTCCCGATCCAGAAGCATTCAAAAAGCATCTCACCTTGCATATGGTCCCATTATCAAAAGCAAAGTAGTGTATAAGCATGAAGATCTCGGCAGCTATCACCGTAATGCACATGACAAGATCAATAACGCCATGGAAAAGAGCGTACATTTTGAAATTACTCTTCTTATATTCACGACTTGTTGAAAACACAATTAACACAACTGTGTTGCCGAGTACACCAGTGAATGCAAGAAAGCCAAATACAACTTTCAAAGGAAGCAGCGCTTCATCATATCGTGCACGAAGACTATCCACCGATTCAACCAAACTCGAATTGTTGGAGGAAGACATTATCTGTAGCAGATTATAATTCCAGGTAAATTAGTAAATGCAGACATCATCACCGTAATGATTGTCAACTGCGCCACTGGTTTTCATTATATATGCGTCTTTACAGGAATATGATCGAAATAAGTATGTAAACCTTTTCCCCAGTTTGCTCCAACCAACTCCTTCTTTTAATCTTTATAAAAGCATGACTCCATACGAAAACACAAAAACAGAGGCATTTGATTGTATCGGATTATGAAATTGAAATCAAGAGGATGTCGGCACTTTATTTAGTTTCCGGAAACAACTTTCTACTGAGAAAATTGATAATGTTCGATGGCGTATCTATTGTATAGGATTCATCTGCTTTATACATAATTTCCGCACTGCACAGAGCTCCAATAATTTTGCTGCTGCAAACACACCCAAAGCAATTTTGTTATTGCAAATGAATCCATCTACACTAATATCAGAAGGAAAACCAATTGGAACTTCAGATAACTTTGACACTGAAGTCGAACTGAACACAGGGCGAACATTCATACTACTGTCTTCCATAATACGTTTGAAGAGTTCTTTTTGCAATCATCAATTGTGTTTATATTCCATCAATCTATTTCAGCAATACACATACAAATATTTTATTGCCTTTGTACGAAAGTATCACGACAATGCATAGAAAGATTGCTTTAGCTTGGTCCATCCAGACAGCTCTAATAAATAAAGCTGTGACTCCCATTTCCCCCTTCCACGAAAAACACTTGACAGTCGTCGATCAATGTTACTCATAAATACTTTAGTTTGAGTACCTTTTTTCCATGCATGTAACTCTTCCTGTTATACACATGTTCGGGATCTACAAGAGATCGACACTGGAAAATTCCCTGTAGATTCGACGGAGGCAATTGTTTTTAACTTATTAGTTTCTTTTGGATTGTGGATACAAATAAATAGAATTTATAAACTTCAAAAATATTAGTTTGTTACATATTTTAGGTGTTGTGAATAAATATTGAGGGCTCCAAGACAGTGTTGAAGCAAAAATTTAGAGGTCCTTGTTCATCCAAAGAATTTCACAAGCACAACCAATTCGATCGTTATAATTTGTGATACAGACCTTTGATAACCATTCAGGCAAATCCCAACAAACCCGACATTTATTGCCTGAGCCAGTCAGTCAGTTAGGTCATAATCCCATTTTGATCCCCCCAGTAAGTTATTTACCCATAGACAATGTTCGATATCATATATGTAGTAATCTCAAATCCTCTGGCAATACTATTCGGCATTTTTGTACGAATGAATGAATGAATGCATGTATGTATGTATGTATGTATGTATGTATGTATGTATGTATGTATGTATGTATGTATGTATGTATGTGTATGTATGTATGCATGTATGTATGTATCTATTTATGTATGAACGTATGTATGTATGTAGGTTTGTAGGTTTGTATGTAAGCATGTATGTATGTATATATGTATGTAAGTATGTATATATGTAGGTTTGCATGCATGTATGTATTTATATATGCATATATCATTTATGTATGTATGTATGTATGTATGTATGTATGTATGTATGTATGTATGTATGTATGTATGTATGTATGTATGTTTGTATGTATGTTTGTTTGTGTGGATGTATGTATGTATGTATGCATGTATGTATGTATGTATGCATGTATGTATGTATGTATGTATGTATGTATGTTTAGTGTATGCATGTATTTTTCATTGAAAATTAGGATTAATGGTCGTAACCACAATACTTAAATCCTCAAACTAAGTGAAGTCAAGTAATTTGTATTTAGACTTTGTGCACGCTAAAACTATGTAAAACTTTAACATGAATTAAACAAAAACTTGCCCCTTTCGTACAGTAACTAATTTAACTGATTTATCTTTGACAGACTTTGAAACACAAACCAACCTTGTTGTATGTCAAAGCAACACCTAACAGTTTTCCATCACCTAACCACTAATACATTTTGTTTAAAACTTGTTTTGGCTTGACTTTCAACATGACTTTCAAATAGTGTTGAGTTCTCTTACTTCTGATTTAGCCTCTCTGATTTGGCTCTTTTTAATTCATGTCACCGTTTTCCAAGTTGTCTACCAAGTTTAACTCTACGTGGATTTTTTTAGCTTTTGCAAAGTTACTGTATCTAGTGAAATGTTTCAATATTATTTTCAGATGCGTCTTTGTCTGTACTATCTTCCATCTATTTGCAACGAAATTATCAAGAGAATGCAAACACGATTTTAAGGTTACTTACAAATTAATCTCCATCATATTTCAACTAATCTTTACCTCAAACTAATTTAGTCTTACGAATAAGTTGAAAGTAAAATTAGTCAAATTTGAGAAGTGGAAAGTGCATTGAAAGCGAAGTAGTAAAATATTAAAAATGTGTAATAAAATATTAAAAATGTGTAACAAAAGATGCTGCAAATGCAAAGAAACAAAACAAATCATAACTGTGTTGAAGATAATGGTTACTCGAAATATTGCATGAAGGAGTATACGAAATATCGGGGAAACGAAATGGAAACTATTGCTAGAATTGGAGAGAAGAAAATAGAGAACACTAGAATGAATACTTGAATAAATATTAGGGGTGAAACGATTAATCGATATATCGATGTATCAATACTTTTTTTATATCGATACCAATATCGATATAAGAGGGGAAGAATCGATACAAAACGATACTTACTCTATGCATGTTACTTTAATCTTCAGCAGTCGTGAATAATTATTATTCATTTGCCTTTTCATTCTTTAAATTGAGAATTCATCTGAGACAGCCGTAGCAAGTACATGCACTCATTTCTGTCAGTAAAAAATAAAAGCAATTGACAACACCCACTCACCTTCTACAAATTAACACAAGGTGACTAACTCACGTGGTTCGAAATCTGCCCCCTTCTCCCGCCCCAATTCCATGCTAATTAGTTTATCTCGTCTGCATCTTCAGCCACTGATAACATATATCAACGGAAAGAAGACATTGGAGATTTCTTCCCTATGTATGATTTAAGTACTTTACTGATCATTTAATAACCACTTTTACGCGAAATTTATCTGTGGCATAGCATTATGTCTACTTGGATCGAATTTAAGGCTACACATCCGGTGTGTCACGCAGTGTTACATGCAATTCTGATTAGTGGTTATTGTTTGTTCAAGTCCAGAGTAAAACAATAACCACCAATCATAACTAACTATAGCGTGTTCACTGCGTGACATACCGGAAATATTGGCATCCAAAACTCTATCCAAATAGATACAAAAAAACATAGAAATTTCACACAAAAGTGACTATTAAATGATACGTGTAAAGTACTTAAATCGTACATGGGGAATAAGTTTGGAATATCTCCTTTTACGTTGATATATGTAATCAGCGACCGAACCTGCCGATGGGATAAAAAAACACAAAAAAACAAACAAACAAAAACAATACCACAGAATCAGCAAGGGGGCAGATTGCAAACCGCAAAGTTATAGCCACCTCGTAAATTTGCAGAAAGGGAGTGGGTGTTGTTAATAATTTCCTTTTTCACTGACAGAAACAAATGTCTGGCCGCGGCAGTTGATTTGCATCTGCAGGAAGTACAATGTGAAGGATTTGGCTATTAGTCATCTCCGCTCCCACACTCGGACTTGTTCCAGATAAGAATTTCCTTGCACAAGGAAATTGCACTGTTTCTTCTGTTTTGAAGATAACACCGTAATCTCTTCAAAATATAAGTGAAGACATGAAACTGGCAATAAGATGTTTTAAAAACATTCATTCAATGTAAAACAAAGGGCGTGATGACAAGGATGAGTCATGCATATGATCGAATGGAGCAGCCTGAAATGGCCTAAAAGAGTGAATAAAAATCACTAATAGCTAGTCTGTTTTGGAAGTATGTTTTTAAAATCTTGTCAAGGATGAAAATCGCATATGATCAGATGATAAGTCTATGTTTGTTTGTAATCTGCATACTGGAAATACACCCAATATGTCAACACATAAAAAATATCACCACCCTACCATTGACAGACATTCTAAAGATGAAAAGACCATCAAGTTGATATGTGTCTCGATAATGTATCATATCGTAGACTGTGTATCGAGAATCGCATCGATGCGTGGCAGAGGTGTATCGTTTCACCCCTAATAAATATATAACAGAAAGATACAAAAAATGAAACTTTCAGGATAATTCACAAGATGAAAATTGGAATTTTTAATGCGTTGAAACGAACGAAGAATCAAGCCAGAAACACTGTTGACAACTGTCGGTGTAGAATCTATTCCCTTTCTCGTATGTTGCTCTGTTTGATGTGACCAAATGGTGTCAGTGATGATGATTGAAATATAGAAGATTTTCCTTCTTGTGGTTCTATTGACTGATTTGGATCAGAACTGCAGTGTAAGTAGTTTCACTGATAGAACACACGATACACGAAGTTTAGTGGAAACGGGGCAAAACATTATAAAATGCCATTGACAACATAGATACAAGAACATTATAGAAAAGTCGAAGATTTCAAACCTGCCATGCTCATCATTGAGGGAATTTTGGATAGCATGTATTCATCATCATTTCCACCGTAGACTTTTTAAACTTTATGTATTTGAGTGTTATCGAGCTGGTATTCAATGCAGACCGAGGTACTCCCGATTCAATTGATACAAAAATCAGTAAAGTATCTAATAACATTTGAGGTCATGTAATATTCTTTGAACTTTGTAGTTCTTTGAAATCATCTGTTGCCATCCATACCGCCCAATTAAGTTGATTCTGTCAGCATTTCATGTCACACTGTGCTGTGTATTTGTTAGCAGAGTCGTCACTGTCAACTTCTAAAGTGTTATCAAACTTGTTTAGCGGTTTGAATGTAAAATAGGGGTCTTCCGTGCAGGAGAGTTTTTGTCTATTTACGATCTGCGTGCAGTGTTTGTTTTAACTTAAGCATTAAACTAACCGGCGGGACAAAGATAAGATGCACTGGTTCTTCCTGTTCTTAACTTTTCAGTCCATTAGTTAACTGTCATAAATTTTCGCTTTCTTGGTGTTCGTGCTCATGCTTGTTTATTTAAAATATATAGTGTATCGTCTTTCCCATACTTCTATTCAATTCTTTCATCATCAGTTATTTCTGATATGCAATACTAAGCCATCGAATATCCACGACCACTCTTAAGTTTATATACACAATGCTGACACATATGTTGTACTTTGTTCCATGTCTTTCCATTTCGTCTATTTTTTCTCTCTTTTGCAACTGTCATATGTTCCAGTTTATGTGTATTTGTCACACTAAATGTTACAATAGCCGAAGTTTTAGAAATATGTAGTAGTAAGATAGTTAACATATACTGACATATGTTACTCTTGATTTTATAATGTTTTGAACTTGCAAAAACATTTTCCCAGCTCGTGAAATAATACAAAATCAACATAAATAGAAAGAACACAAAACATGGTTTTCGTCAATATCTGTATCAGTAATGTATGTGCTGATTTTCCTTCAGGATGATCTGTTTATAATGGCTATTAATGTTGTAGACAACACATCGATATTATCAAACATCCAGGTTAAATGAGTGAAAATAGTCTGTTGGTAACCTCAGTGGGAAGTGTATTTTGATACAAGGGGTGCGCGTCACTGTATAGAATCGAAATGATTTTCACTACATACCATCTAATCTCGAAGCGGCCTTGTTAGACGTTTCCCCTCTAAAATGACGTGGGAAGTCACGAAAATCAACGATGAAATATTTGATTCGTCGCACTATATCTTAAAACGTACTACTAGAAACAACTCAGACGATTCTCTATCAGGATCACTGTTTTCTCGTATGTGTTACTATATTAAGAAATTTGATAAGTAGCTTCGCCGCACTGTTCTTTCTTGGAGACAAACCTATTAACTGTTTTTATTAGTCACGAGAAGCAGTGCGATGCATGATGTAATAATCGTCTGTTGTGTTACTAATGGTTATTGTGACAACAGAAAAAGTCCCAAACTTGAGTATTTCCGATTGGAGCAGCCACGGTCTTTTCAGTCAGACCATTTTGAGAGAAACAAACATATATGGACTAAATGATAGGTTAATTAAACATATTGAAGCTAGGAGATATATTTTGAAGAGGATGTATGTTGTGAATATTTTTTTTACTGAATCAAGACTTTACTTTTCATATTCACAGTGACGTATTTTTGCATCACGTGATGTCATCACATGATAAGTATTTTTTCTATGAATGAATTTCCAAATAGGCGCCTCCGCGACACATCCTAGGCTTTTTCACAGAGATGGCAGAGGATTCAATTATTGGGAGTCTTGCTAGATATATTATTCTTAATATATTTTGTCGTTTATATATGAATGTACTCTTTTTCTAATTACGCGGCGGAAAAGTTAGAGGACATCCCAATTTTAGATCTATCCGACGAAATGATTAAAACATCGCTCCAAGTGAAAGCGTCGATGTAAACGACGAGTTTTTATTCTATTTGTGCGGAATGATTGTTTCTGCAATGGTTTCTCAAATTGAATAGTTGCTGAGAAATCCGGATCAAAAACAAATCGTTTCTCGAAACAATCTTCTACATGTACGTCTGAATCTGGAATCTAGAAGAGCATAGACCAGTGGGTTGATGACAGTTTTTATGCAGTACAGTCTGAGGCAGATAGATAAAAGCGTGAAGAGTTTAGGCGGAAGGGCATGGATTACATATGGACCAAGCGATAATGCACAATATACAATGTATATTGCAATAAATATTACGTCAATAAAACCCAAATGACAGTTTTATATGGAAATTGTCCAAGTCAATCCGATTCTCTGCTTTGTAAACGTACTTTTCGGAGGGTCTCACTAGTGACTGTATAACTTTTGCTTGTTGGGTTTTTCTTCAGCCAATGCCCCCTCGGGGCATTCAATAGCATTTTTACCTTCGATAAACTTTCCTCTCAACCTGAAGAACTCTTGACCTATGTATCATAGATTGTGCGCATTACAAAAACGTACATTACGTGTATGTGTCACAAAAATAAAGCCTAACAAGGTAAGAAAACTTACTTTGTATATGATGGGTCTGAGTTGAGAGTTTCAATTTGTCTTAGGCTGAGCATAAATACACAATGGTGGCATCTCTATGAATATTGGTAATGGTGATTGCTTCTATTCCACACTACAAAGCTGCAGGCCAAGCCAAAAAAGGAACGAAGAACATGCATTTCAAGCAAAGCCTGACAGTCAACCGTTGCGAAATTTTATTGCCGATTGGTTTGTTCACGCGCCGAAATCGATCCACAGATAATAACATAAGCGTCAAAACAGAGGCTATCGATACAAAAATTTTGCAATAGCATATGACCTTCATGCGATCCCGTATCGAAGACTATGCGGTGTCTAAGCTTAATAATTTCGGCAGATATCACCGTCATGTACGTGACAAGATCAATAACGCCATGGAAAAGAGCGTAAATTTTGAAATTACTCTTCTTGTATTCGCGACTTGTTGAAAACATAATCATCACAACTATGTTGCCGAGTAAGCCACCGAACGCAAGAAAGGCAAAATCAATGTCAAAAGAAGCAGCGTTTCAGCATATCTGGTATTAACACTGTCCATCGATTCAACCAAACTCGAATTATTGGAGTAAGACATTGTTAGTACCGGAGATTAACTCCAGGCGAACACATCCATCATTAGTAAATTAAGACATCATCACCGTAAAGATAGTCAACTGCGCCACTGGTTTTCATTACATATGCCCTTTCGCAAGAATATCATCCAAGCAGCAAGAATGTATACTTTTTCACCATTTTGCTCCAAGCAACGAACAATTGTTTCTTTTTATCTTTAAAAAACGTTTCGCTACGAAAGCCCCAGGTTTATTGTGCATGCAGAATCTCAACTCCTGATAATACTATTGGCCTATATTTGTAATCAATGAATCAATGTATGTATGTATGTATGTATGTATGTATGTATGTATGTATGTATGTATGTATGTATGTATGTATGTATGTATGTATGTATGTATGTATGTATCTGCATGCATGTCTGTCTGGATGTATATATGTATGCATGTTCTCCTGAGTGTCTCCAGAGCATAAGTCACTATCGTGTACTAATTTTAAGATTAAAAAAGGAAACAATATAAAAACAACATTAAAAATCTGTTTTGTGCTGAAATAAGGCAAACAGAATGTGTTGAAACAATTTAATAAAAAGTGATTCCTGGTTAAAAAATGCCGTTACTAACGGTTATTGTGACAACAGAAACAAGTACTAAACTCGAGTATTTCCAATCGGAGTAATCATGTCTTTTAAAACCAAACCATTTTGAGGTAAAACAAACAAACAGCATAACATTGTTGAGCAACAAATTAGCACGCAGTCTACTATATATTTCTTGTACATATACAGACTAAATAACAGATCAAGTAAACATATTCAAGCTAGGAGATATATTGGTAAAACAAAGTTGGTCGTGAATATTTTTTAATGAATCAAGACTTTAGATTTCATATACACTGACGTAGTATTTCATCACGTGATCAAGTCACGTTATCGGTTTGTTTCTGTGAATGAAATTCCAAATGGCTGCCTCTGCGACATATCCTAGGTTTTTCCACTGAAATGATCAAGGATTCTCCTATTGGGAGTCTTGATAGATCATGAATATACTCTTTATCTAGCCTGCGGCGGAAATGTTCGAGGACATAACAATTTTAGATATCTCCGACGAAAATATTTAAAAATCACGCTAGGTGCTCCGAGTGAAAGCGTCGAACTAAATGACAAGTTTCTGGTTTATTTGTGAGGAATGATCGTGTCTGCAATGGTTTATCACATTGAATGGTTGCCGAAAAAATCCGAATGTAACATTTTCTCGCAATATTCTACTACATGTACGTCTATGTCTGGAGTCTAGAAGAGCGTAGTGGAATGATTTGATGACACTGTTTATGAAGTACAACGTGAACAAGAAAGATAAAAGCGTGAAGAATTTGGGTTGAAAGGAGTAGATTGCATAGGGAACAAGCGATAATGCACAATATACAATGTATGTTGCAATAAATATTACCCTCGATACAAACCCAATGACATTTGTGTATGACAATTGTCCAGTTCGATCCCAGTCTGCCCTTTGTGAACTTACGTTTTGGAGGATCTCACTGTGGGACCTACTGACTGTACAACTTTTCCTTATGTTGGGGTTTTTTAGAGCGATGCCACTTTGGAGTCTTCAACAGCATGTTTATATTTTGATAAATTTCTCCTTTTTTGAACCAAAATGTTTCTCTTCTCTCTTTCCTCTCAACCTGAAGGACTCTTGACCCATGCGCATGCGCGTTGCTTGATAGATTCTGCACCAAACAGACACTTACATCACTATGCGTGCCACAAAAACAAGGCCTGTCAAGATAAGATTTACTTTATATACCATGCGCCAAATTGAGCGTTTTAATTTCTCATCAGCTAAGTATAAATACACAGTGGTGGCTCCTCCGTGAATATTAGTAATGGAGACTTCTTCGATTCCACACAACAAAGCTGCAGGGCAAACCAAAAGAAGGGCAACGAATATGCATATCAAGCAAAGCCTGACAGCCAACCGTTGCTTAACTTGATTGCCGAGTGGTTTGTTCACTCGCTGAAAGCGATCTACAGATATTAACAGAAATGTCAAAGCAGAGGCTCTCGGTCCGAATATTTTGAGAAAGCATATGACCTTGCAAGCGATCTCGTTATCGAAGGCAAAGTAGTATCTTAGATTGATGATCTTGCCAGGTATCAATGTCATGCACATGACAAGTTCAATAACGCCATGGACAATAGCGAAAACTTTGAAATGACTCTTCTTATATTCACGACTTGTTGAAAACACAATCAAGACAATTGTTTTGCCGAGTACACCAGCGAATGCATGAAAGTCAAATATAAATTTCAAAGAAAGCAGCGCTTCAGCATAGAGTAAGACATTGTCAGTACCAGAGAATAATTCCAGGCGAGCACTTCCGCCATTGATAAATTAAGACATCATCTACATTAAGATAGACAACTTCGCCACTGGATTTCATTATATAACCCTTTCACAGGAATATCATCGAAGCATAAATGTATACTTTTTTTCTTCATTTAGCTTGATCCAACAGCAAAATGGTTATTTTTTTCTTTATAAAGACATGACTAGCTGGACACATTATTTAGTTTGTAGAAACAACTCTATACTCGGAAAATTGGTAATACTCGATGCCCACAATTTTCTTTTTGCAAATAACTAATAGATTTGTTGCTGTAAATAAATCGACATCAACCTTTTTAATGTAATTGAACCAATCCACACTGATATCAGACGGAAACCCAAACGTATTTTCAGATATCTTTGACACTTAAGTCGAAAGGAACACAGGGTGAATGTTCATACTATTTTCTGTCATACTATTTTTCAACGATTCTTCTTGCAATAATCGGCGATTACTTTTACATTGCATCAGTCTATTTTCAGAAATACCGAAAATGCATATTGAAATCAGTAGGAAGATCCCTTTAACTTGGTCCAACCAGACAGATCTAAGATGTGAAGGTGTGATATCCATTTCCCCCTTACACGGAAAACACTCAACAGTTGTCGATTAAATGTATCTTTCATACTCAATAACACATTTATTGCATTAGGATTATATATATGTTTACAATTATAGCAGTCTAATTCAGGATCTTGAACCAACTTGAATTCGCCACAAATAATTATTGAATCATTTTCATATTCACTTATAGTATCATTAATATTATTGTAAAAGTCTGGACAATCAGTATTTTACCCATAAATATTAATTAGAAATACTTTTCATCTATATTTATGTCAAGTGCAGTCAAATTACCATCGGGATCCCTTTTGCAATCTTTTATATCATATTCAAAATTAGTATTAAATACAATGCAAACTTCTCCTGAATTGGATCCATAACAGCTAAAGAAACATTGGAAACCCCATTGAGCTCTGATATATGATATTTTATCTTCAGTAAAATGTGTATCCAGTAAACAATATACATGACACAGCTTCTCCTAAGGTAATCAAATACATCCTTGCACTTTTCCAAATCTCCTAATCCGAAACAGTTTGCATATATTTTAATGTTTGTGTTTTCCATCTTTATAATTTAAAAAAGTGTAAACTCCTGACCAAGTAAAGTATACATAGTTGTGGCTTACCATATACAATACTATAAATAACTCATGACATTTTAAAACAATTTCAGAAAAAAAACACATCATTTTCATATATACCAGAAATACATCAACTCCATATATATGTCTTAATTAGTTATGTTATCTTTCTTAGTTTAGTTATCTTACCAATGTTATATCCTGTCACTCAATGAGATCATAATCTCAATTTGATCTCCAGTAAGTTATTTACCTGTAAAAAATGTAGTTTGTCATACTTGTAGTTATCGTAACTCCTCTAACAATACTATTGGGCCATGTGTGCATGAATAAATGTATGTATGTATGTATGTATGTATGTATGTATGTATGTATGTATGTATGTATGTATGTATGTATGTATGTATGTATGTATGTATAAATGCCTGTTCTCCTCAGTGTCTCCAGAGTATGTCACTATTGTTTACTAATGTCAAGATTCAAAAAGGAAACAAATTTAAAAAAACATAAGATATAATATGTTTTGTGCTGAAATAAAGAAAACATAATGTGCTATATTTTGATTTGAAATGTTTATTAAAAAGTGACTCCGGGGAAAGAAAGCATCTCTATATACAATACTTGAACAAACTTAAATGGAAAGTTTTTTCCTTGTCGTCTTTATTAAACGATATTTGGTTTTAAAATTACAAATATCTCATTGACTTATCCAATGAATTGTTCCAAGTAATCTACCAACTCTAACGAAGCAGACAAATTGAAACTAAAGTGATTTTATATTAGCCGTTCAAATATACTGGCAGACATTCTCAGTAGGTAAAGAAGTAGAAGCCAAAAAATAACTTCTCGAAAACGTGGATGGGAACAGAGAGTTGAATAATAATAATAATAATAATAATAATAATAATAATAATAATAATGCACGATGGACAATCATTAGGAAAGATAAATGTAAAAGTTCTTGTTCAGTGATTGAAAATTAGGGTTATTGGACATAACAACAATACTTAAGGCCTCAAGCTAAGTCAAGTCAAGTAATTTGTATTTATTGAAATTTTAGGTTAATGCACATAACCACAATACCTGAGGGTTCAGTTAAGTCAAGTGTTACGACTAGGGGTTTGAAGGTAACAACAGAAAGATTCAAACAAGCTTTCACAATTTCTAAAATACAAATTTATTTTCCTAAAATATAAAATATTTAAAACAAACAAAGTGAAAGAATTAAAAATAGCTTACAGTTTAGAAATTCCTTAAATAGTTGTAAATTGTTCTGTAGAATTCACTAATCCGGAAACTGTCCAAAGGTATTCCGAATGAGGACACTAATGTGCTTATGTGCTAACAAGAATCAGTTCTAAATCCAAATGTTATTAATTCCATGTAAATTCTTGTGAACGTAGAATATCCCAAAAGTTCTTGAAATGATTCCGTTAATTCCAACGGAGTTAAATAATGTTCAGATCTTCGAACAATCGTACATAATCCCAAAAGTACTAGTTAGAAATAAGAATTCACAAGCTGACTATCTCAAACAATAAACAAATTCCTCTATGACTTTTACGAGCTGAAGTAATCGTGAAGAATGCCTCAAACGACTATAAATTCTAGCTTTATAATATCCATACTGCGTTTCAAATAAACATAGCCGAATTGCGATGTTTAATTCCTTTTTCGGATAAACATATTATGCACTCTTATTCTTACTAGTAAACAAGTACTGAATAAGGGAACTAGGTCAAAAAAATAATTAATTTTACCACGCGCTACTCACGCTCTACCCCACGTGATCTCCATGTTGTGTTAAGTTGACCGACATAATTATTGATTTCCTTGGACAGAAACAATGACTCATGTACTCAATAATAGCGTTGGCTAATAAAGAAAATATAAATTATAATACAAAAGGTCATAAACCAAATGAAAATATATTATAATTTAAAAGATGATACATAATTCTGTAACACAAGTAAAGTATTTTTCATTTAGAGTTGGTGCATGAGCTTTCTCTCCTGACTATATAAAATGAATTAAAAGCTTAAATGATAAAAAATCTCATCAGCAGCAATACACTGGACAACACAGCAGTCTAACTACACATTTCTCATAACGCATTAATAGCGATGTACATACATACACACATATAGTAAGATGCTATACATACGTGCACACCTGTATAAAGCTTAATTGAACAGGCATAACATTTTAGATACCCAAACGTACACAAACTCAAACACATACACAAACATGTGAGAGAGAGCAGAAATATGAACTAACAACGCTAAACAGCTAAAATACACAGAACATACAAAGATTAAAGTACTCAAAGTAATAAGACATGATTAAAATCATACACATATATAAATATTCCCCCCCCCCAAAAAAAAAAAAATACGTAAGATAAATAAAACTCTAAAGAAGAAAGCTGCAGAAAAGCTAAAGTAAATTGAAACCTAAAGCAGAAAGTTGTATTTATGTACATTGCAAGGTTATAAAAACCATCAGGTATTAAATAGTTCTTGTTACATTCTTCTTGTTAATGTAATAAACTTCTCTGTTTTTGAAATCTTTGGAAAGATTGTAA
Organism: Margaritifera margaritifera; assembly: GCA_029931535.1. Lineage (NCBI taxonomy): Eukaryota > Metazoa > Mollusca > Bivalvia > Unionida > Margaritiferidae > Margaritifera > Margaritifera margaritifera. Next base: position 470,493 of record JAQPZY010001617.1, read on the forward strand.
TAAACAACAAAAAAGTTAACCGTCTATAATGAGATGGATCGATTACCATTTATGTTGTCAATTGCACTCATAAAATCAATTTCTTTTTCCGGCGATCCCATATCGTAGTATAGCTTTCCATTTGTTTAGGAAAACTTTATACAACTGAGAGTTAAACGTTATCTGCTTTTCTTTGAAAGCTTTTGCAACAATCCCCATAAAAGTCGTACTAAACCACTGAAATTGAGAAGGATGATAAATCCTGTAGCTATTCCTGCGACTCCTAAACGAAGCCATCCTAACCTCTATCCATTTGAAAATCTTACAGGATGTTTTGTATTCCTTTCTGACACTTCTGTAATGTTCCATCTCTTTCATCAAATCATTCTTACTTTTTTGTAACTTAAAACTGATGGCATTATCTATGATGCAAATGTGATACAGTTGGTATGTTGTTTCCATTTGTTTGCGTTAAATAGACAGCTGAGAACAAGGACTTACAACAGATTTATCAGGTGATTTTGGTTGGTCAGTGGTTTCGTTTAGTCTTCCCTTTTTTTGGTTTGCTTTTCAACATTTAAAATGTCATTATGCTTATGTCCACTAGTATTCATTTTCTGACTTATACTATTTCATTGCTTAGTTATTTGGCTTAAATGTATTTGGTTTTAAAAGCAAGCTGTAACTGAATGTAAGAGCTAAATTAATAGTTCCAAGATAGTGTTGATTATATTGTTTGACTCACTTGGCATTTTTATTACTGTTAAATTACACAACATTTCTGGAATTGGATTTGGTTGCTCTTTTCGTACAGTAACTAATTTAACTGCTTGCTCTTTGACAGATCTTGGAACACAACCAACCTTCTTGCACATTAAAGCAGCACCTAAAAGTATTATTACACCACACAACCAGTAATAATTTGTGCGAACTTATTTTAGCTTGACTTTCAACATCGAATTTAAAATGTGTTGAGTTCTGTTACTCCTGTTTTAGCATCTCTCCTTTGGATCTTTTAAATTGATGTGAACATTTTTAAAGTTGTCTACCAAGTTTAATTCTGCGTGGATCCTTCAGCTTTTGTAAAGTTACCGTATCTTGAGACATTTTTAAATATCATTTTCAGATGCCTATTTGTCTGTACTATCTTCCAGTTATTTGCAACGAAATCATCAAGAGAACGCAAACATGATTTTAAGGTTACCTACAAATTAATCTCCATCATGCTTCAACTAATCTTTACCTCGACCTAATATAGTCTTACGAATATGTTGAAAGTAAAAGTAGTACATATTGAGTCGTGGAAAGTGCATTGAAAATGAAGTAGTAAAATATAAAAACTGCATAGTAAGAGATGATCAAAATGCAAACTAAAAGTTTTATAAACGTAATGGTTACTCTAAATCTTGTATGGAGGAGTATACCAAAAATTGGGAAAACTATTTTTTCAAATTGAAGAGAAGAAAACAGAAAGCTAGAATGGATACTTGAATAAATACATAACACAAAGATACAAAAATGATAAAATATGAGACAGTTTTAAATATTATTTTTTAGATGCCTATGTGTCTGTTCTATCTTACATCCATTTGCAACGAAATTATCAAGAGAACGCAAACATGATTTTAAGGTTATTTACACATTAATCTTTGCCATTTTTCAACTAATCTTTACCTCGACCTAATTTAGTCTCACAAATATGTTAAAAGTAAAAGTAGTAAAATTTGAGTAGTGGAAAAGTTCATTGAAAATGAAATAATAAAATGTTAAAAACTGATAGTAAGAGATGCTCAAAATGCAAAATAAAACAAATCATAACTGAGTATACGAAATAATGGGAGAACAAAATAGAAACTACTTTTAAAACTGGAGATAGGAAAACAGAGAAAGTTGAATGGATACTTGAATAAATACATAACACAAAGATATAAAATTGACGAAAATTTCAGGATAATTTACAAGACAAACGTTAGAATCTTAAATGCGTTGAAACAAAAAATCATATCAGAAACACCGTTGACAACTCTCGGTGTTCCAGCTATTGACTTTTATCGTATGTGGCTATGTTCGATGTAACCAAAATGTGGTAGTGGTGATGAATTACTTAAACACTTTGCTTGCTTCTGGTGCTTTTTTACTGATCCGAACCAGAACCGCAGTGTAAATATTTATACTGCGAGAACACACAATAAATGATGTATAGTTAAAAAGGAAAAACATTATAAAATGTCTTCTTTTTTTTATTTGTTCTCCGTCCATCTTTTTCTATATCTGTATAAATGAAAATTTTACCAGTTACATGTCGGACTTGCTTTACTAATATTTATCTGTTGTTTGAATTCGTCAATTTTAGGGTATTTTTGTCTTTGTGAAACATAATTTGTTTTCAATTTATTTATTTTTTTTATTTTATTTTTTTTTGGGGGGGGGTATCCATTGAAATAGCGCAGATATTTCAGAAGTTTGAGATCGATTTGAAGATTTTGAAATACACGAATATTACACGAGAGATAATTTAGAATGCAATCAATCAGTAGAAAATATCGAACATATTTAAACCTGTCCCATCAGATGAAGATTTTACAACTTCTCAACAAAATCTTCAAGCAGAATTAATTAATAGAATTAAAAATGGCATTACACTTTAGCTGAGACTATAATAGATTATTACCAAGGAAGAACACCGGACGAGCGATGATTATTTACAGACAAGACGAAAGACAATTAAGATGCTAGGTACATGCTGTAACGGTTGCTGAATTTGTGATAGAAAATATGAAATTAGAGTTAGAAATGTATGCAAAACAGATAAAGGATGTAAAGAAAGATATCAGAAACGAGACAGATACAACTAAAAAGTTCCAACAGAAATAACGTTTGGAAAGTGTTGAAAGTAAAAGAGCGCAGGTAGTTGCACATTTAAGAGATCTCAAGCGTAACTTTAAAAACATCCTTGTAAAATAAATGCTAAAATTAAAGAATGGTTACCTTTAGGAGAGAAGCTAAAACAATTATTTGAAGAGAAAGGAATAAAACTTACCACCATTATTACAGTTATATGTACGACTGAAGCAACTCTTGCTTTGTGTATAAGAAAGTTTTTAATACATTTTTTAAAAGGTTCAACAGCAGGTTTTGGAAAAGCAAGTTGTTTACAGCTTTGATGAGAAGTGTAAATACAGCATCACAAAAGCCTAAGTTAATGCAGCTCCTGCAGCCAATATCATGAATATTAATGATTGTTTGTTTCTTGCATGATCTGTTTTCCTTTAAATCATGTGATGTTGCGATTATAGGATTGTAATCATTTTGTCCTTCTTGTCTATACAATTCTTACCCGCGTTCACTTCTTCTATTCCGTTATCTATCTTTTGACGAATAGTTATTGACTTCTTATCAGCTGCTAGGATCATATATTTTTCCATGTCGGCAGTTATAGCACCACCAAAATTATATTCCAGGCTACCTTTTTGAATCCGAAATATATTCCTGAAATCGTATCATGCTGTTTCTATCTATATTATAGTCTTGTTCGCCTAAAATTAATTTTTTCAAAATAAACTTCTAACAGTGTCTCGAACAGTAGAAACGGACTGTGTAATAGTATATTCTGTTTTGAACTTGAGCACCTGAAATATATATCACAAAAGATTTAATGCTTTGATTTAATATCGCTAGTCCTCCTTCCATCACACCAGTGCTATCTTGCCAATCGAAATATGTATATCCCATTTTTTTACCACATCTTACCAGTGAAATAACTTCAACAGCCGACAGTTTTGTCCAGTATTCAACAGTACTTCTCCCATAGGTGTAATAACATTTATAACACTTTAGTGCATCAGCAGATGTAGGATCCCCAAAGCCCTGATGAACTCAGACAGAGTTGCTGTAAACAACAATGCTACAGGTTTTAATCAACATATTATTCTGTAATAAAAAGGTACCATCACCACCAAAATTATATTCCAGGCTACCTTTGAATCTGAAATATATTCCTGAAATCGTATCATGCTGTTTCTATCTATATTATAGTTTCTAACAGTGTCTTGAACAGTAAAAACCGACTGTGTAATAGATATTTTGCTTTGAACTTGAGCACCTGAAACACATATCAGAAAAGATCTGATACTTTGATTAAATATCGCTAGTCCTCCATCCATCAGACGGGTGCTATCTTGCTAAAAGAAATAAGTATATCCCATTTTATTTACCACATCTTACCAGTGATATAATTTTATCAGCCGACAGTTTTGTCCAGTATTCAACAGTGCCTCTCCCATAGTTGTAATAACATTTATAATACTTTAGCACATCAGGATGTGTAGGCTCCCCAAAGCACATCAGGATGTGTAGGCTCCCCAAAGCACATCAGGATGTGTAGGCTCCCCAAAGCACATCAGGATGTGTAGGCTCCCCAAAGCCCGGATGAACTGATGTATATTCTTCAAGTTCGCTGTCAGTGAAGTGTTACTATTTTTCCAGTACTGTATTTCCAGTCATGAAATCGTGGAATGTTGAAGTTATTACAGATTATGTTCAATTGTTAAATATTTATGTTGTTGTTGGTCGTATTGAAAGCTTGTTCCTAAGCTAATGGTACTGCGCATTTAGACAAGAGTTTTCATATATGTAAGTAGAGATAAAACCTGTATATGATTTCAAGAACTCTGGTTCACTTGGATCTATTATATACCAAAAAGATATTCCGCATCATCTGTTGCCATCCATAACAGCTCAGACGATTCTTTCATCGGGATCTCCGTTACCTCGTATGTGTCACTATGTTAAGAAATGTGATAAGTAGCTTCAACGCACAGTTCATCCCGGGAGACAAACCTATTTACTCTCCTTTTAGTAGTCACGAGAAGCATGTGTGATGTTATAATCGTCTGCCCTGTTACTAATGGTTATTCACAGAAAAGAAACAAGTCCCAAACTACAGTCTTTCCGATCGGAGCAACCACGGCCTTGTCAATCAAACTATTTTGGAGGAAACAAACAAACAGTACAACATTCTTGTGCGACAAATTAGCACGCAGCCTACGATCTATTTCCTGAACATATGTGGACTAAATAACAGGTCAATTAAACATATTCAAGCTAGGAGATATACTGTTAAGAGAAAGTAGGTTGTGAATATTTTTTAATGAATCAAGACTTTACTGTTCATATACTCAGTGACGTAGTATTTCATCACGTTATCCCGTCAGGTGATAGGCTGGTTTATATGAATGAAATTCCGAATGGCTGCCTATGCGACACATCCTAGGTTTCTTCACAGAAATGGACGAGGATTCTCCTATTGGGGGTCTTGCAAGCTATATCCTTCAGAGCATCTTCTGTTTTCGTTTACAGATGAATATACTCTTTTTCTATTACGAGGTGGAAAAGTTAGAGGACATAACAATTTTAGATATATCCGACTAAATGATTTTAAAATGACGCTAGGTGCTCCGAGTGAGAGCGTTGAACTAAATGACGAGTTTCGATCCTAATGTGCACAATGATTGTGACTGCAATGGTTGTGAAATTGAATGGTTGCTCAAAAATCCGTATCAAAAACAAATCCTTTCTCGAAAAATTCTTCTACATGTACGTCTAAATCTTGAATCTAGCAGAGCGTAGACCAGTGGGTTGATGACATTGTTTACGAAGTAAAGTCTCTGGAAGAAAGATTTAAGCGTGAAGAGGTCGGTGGGATGGGCTTGGAATACATACGGAACAAGTATAAATGCACAACGTACAGTGTATGTTGCAACAAATATTACCGTCAATACAAACCAAATGACAGTTTTGTATGGAAATTGTTCAATACGATCTGAGTCTGTGCTATGCGAACTTCCCTTTCGGAGGGTCTCAGTTTTGGCCCTACTGTCTGTACAACTTTTCCTTGTGTTGGGTTTTTCTTCAACCAATGCCCCTTCGGAGTCTTCAAGAGCATTTTTATCTTTGATAAACTTCTCCTTTTTTGAACCAAACTTTTTCTTTGCTCTCTTTCCTCTCATCCTGAAGGAGTCCTGACTCATGCACTTGCGCGTTGCTTCACGCACTGTGCGAAATACCAACACGTATATCACTATGCATGTCACAGAAAAAAGACCTGTCAAGAAAAGAAAACAAACTTGATATGCCTTGCGCCAAAATGAGCTTTTGAATTTCTCATCAGCTAAGCATAAATACACAGTGGTGTTTCCTCCATGAATGTTGGTAATGGAGACTTCTTCTATGCCACACATCAAAGCTGCAGGACAAGCCAAAAGAAGAGCGACGAATATGCATATCAAACAAAGCCTGACAGCCAACCGTTGCGAAATTTGCCTGCCTAGTGGTTTGTTCACGTGCCGAAATCGATCCACAGATATTAACATAAACAAGAGTACAGAGGCTCCCGATCCAGAAACATTCAAAAAGCATTTCATCTTGCATGCAGCGCCATTATCAAAAGCAAAGTAGTGTATAAGCGTGATGATCTCAGCAGGTATCACCGTCACGCATGTGACAAGATCAATAACGCCATGGAAAAGAGAGTACACTTTGAAATTACTCTTCTTATATTCACGACCTGTTGAAAACACAATCAACACAACTGTGTTGCCGAGTACACCAGCGAATGCAAGAAAGCCAAGTACAAATGTCAAAGGAAGCAGCGTTTCAGCATATCGGGCATTAAGACTATCCACCGATTCAACCAAACTCGAATTGTTGGAGGAAGACATTGTCTGTAGCAGATTATAATTCCAGGCGAGCACATCCACCATTAGTAAATTAAGACATCATCACCGTAATGATTGTCAACTGCGCCACTGATTTTCATTATACATGCGTCTTTATAGGAATATAATCGAAAGAATCATGTAAATCTTTTCGCCAGTTTGCTCCAATCAACGAAAAAATCCTTCTTTTCAACTTTATAAAAGCATGACTCTAGACGAAAACACAAAAACAGGCATTTGATTGTATCGGATTATGCAAATGAAATCAAGAGGATGTCAGCGCTTTATTTTAGTTTCTAGAAACAACTCTCTACTCCGAAAATTGGTAATGCTCGATGGCGTATCTATTGCATAGGATTCATCTTCTTTTCCACAGAATTTCGTTCCTGCACATAGCTTCAAGAATCTCACCGCTGTAAATAAACCCAAAGCAATTTCATTATTGCAAATGAATCCATCTACACTAATATCAGAAGGAAAACCAATTGAAACTTGAGATAACTTTGACACTGAAGTCGAATTGAACAGGGCGAACATTCATACTACTGTCTTCCATAATACGTTTGAAGAGTTCTTTTTGCAATCATCAATTGTGTTTATATTCCATCAATCTATTTCAGCAATACACATACAAATATTTTATTGCCTTTGTACGAAAGTATCACGACAATGCATAGAAAGATTGCTTTAGCTTGGTCCATCCAGACAGCTCTAATAAATGAAGCTGTGACTCCCATTTCCCCCTTCCACGAAAACACTTGACAGTCGTCGATCAATGTTACTCATAAATACTTTAGTTTGAGTACCTTTTTCCCATGCATGTAACTCTTCCTGTTATACACATGTTCGGGATCTACAAGAGATCGACACAGGACAATTCCCTGTAGATTCGCCAGAGGAAATTGTTTTCAACTTATTAGTTTCTTTTGGAATGTGGATACAAGAAGTAGAATTTATAAACTTGACAAATATTTGTTTCTTATACATTTTAGATATTGTGAATAAATATTGACGGCTCCATAACAATATTAAAGCTACAATTTAGATGTCCTTGTTAATCCAGAGAATTTCACAAGCAAAACAAATTCAATCCTTGTAAATTGTGATACAGCCCCTTGATAATAATTCAGGCAAATCCCAACAAACCCCAAGTTTATTGTCCGAGCCAGTCACTCAGTTAGGTCATGATCTCATTTTGATCCCACAGTAAGTTATTTACCCGTAAACAATGTAGGATGTCATATATGTAGTAATCTCAACTCCTCTGATGATACAATTTTGCCATTTTTGGATGTATGTATGTATGTATGTATGAATGTATGTATGTATGTATGTATGTATGTATGTATGTATGTATGTATGTATGTATGTATGTATGTATGTATGTATGTATGTATGTATGTATGTATGTATGTATGTATGTATGTATGTTGGGCCAATATTACAAGGCAAGTAATTTGTACTTAGAATTTGTGCATGCTAAAACTATATAAAACTTACACTCTTTTGAGTTTTTTCTCCCGACTATATAACATGAACACAAAACCCCAAAAGATAACAAAAGTCAACAGCACCAATCACATACTGATAATACACTGCAACAAGAGAGCAAATAAAGTACACATTTCACATCATGCAGTAACAATAATGTACAAACATACGTACAGTAAGACTGTATACATATTCGAAGACATATATAAAGATTTAACTGAACATACAGATCATTCATGCCCACATATACAGCGAGAGAGAGAGAGAGAGCACGAATAGAAAGATACAGTACTGAACAGCTACGGTACACAGAATATGCAAAGATTATAATACTCCAAATAATAAAACATCCTTAAAATCATACACATATATAAAAGTTACCTAAAAGTAATGCCTATGGTCAATTATTCCCTAAAGAAGAAAGATAAAAAGACTACACTGCAGAGAAGCCAAACGTATATTGAAATAGAAAGCAGAAAGGTTTGTTTCTGTACATTTCAATGTTCTATAAACCGTCAGGAATTAAATAGTTCTTGTTCCATTCTTGTCGTTGATGTAAGAGAATGTGCCTTTTTTAAATTTCTAATTCAATGCAAACATTGTAATAAACAAGAATAAGTTTATTTTTTGAAATGAAATGGGTACATTACCATTGATGTTGTCAACTGGATTGGATTGATAAAATGGGTACATTACCATTGATGTTGCCAACTGGATTGATAAAATGGGTACATTCCCATTGATGTTGCCAACTGGATTGATAAAATGGGTACATTACCATTGATGTTGTCAATTGGATTGATAAAATGGGTACATTACCATTGATGTTGTCAATTGGATTGATTGATAAAATGGGTACATTACCATTGATGTTGCCAACTGGATTGATAAAATGGGTACATTACCATTGATGTTGTCAACTGGATTGGATTGATAAAATGGGTACATTACCATTGATGTTGTCAACTGGATTGGATTGATAAAATGGGTACATTACCATTGATGTTGTCAACTGGATTGGATTGATAAAATGGGTACATTACCATTGATGTTGAATGGCATTATCTATCGGCACTGTACGATACCAAGAAGATGAGTTAGTTGGTTTGCATTTGTTTGTGTTCAAAGACAGAGTTACTGTAACCAACAATGCTACAGGTTTTAATCAACATATTATTCTGTAATAAAAAGGTACCATCACCACCAAAATTATATTCCAGGCTACCTTTGAATCTGAAATATATTCCTGAAATCGTATCATGCTGTTTCTATCTATATTATAGTTTCTAACAGTGTCTTGAACAGTAAAAACCGACTGTGTAATAGATATTTTGCTTTGAACTTAAGCACCTGAAACACATATCAGAAAAGATCTGATACTTTGATTAAATATCGCTAGTCCTCCATCCATCAGACGGATGCTGTCTTGCTAAAAGAAATAAGTATATCCCATTTTATTTACCACATCTTACCAGTGATATAATTTTATCAGCCGACAGTTGTGACCAGTATTCAACAGTACGTCTCCCATAGGTGTAATAACATTTATAATACTTTAGCACATCAGGATGTGTAGGCTCCCCAAAGCACATCAGGATGTGTAGGCTCCCCAAAGCCCGGATGAACTGATGTATATTCTTCAAGTTCGCTGTCAGTGAAGTGTTACTATTTTTCCAGTACTGTATTTCCAGTCATGAAATCGTGGAATGTTGAAGTTATTACAGATTATGTTCAATTGTTTTATGTCTATGCTGTTGTTGGTCGTATTCAAAGCTTGTTCATCAGCTAATGGTATTGCGCATTTAGACAACAGTTTTCATATATGTGAGTTGACATAAAACCTGTATACCGATTTCACTAACTCTGGTTCACTTGGATCTGTTAAGTACCAAAAAGTCATTCCACATCCATCTGTTGCCATCCATACCGCCCAATTAAGTTGATTCTGTCAGAATTTCATGTCACGCTATGCTCTGTATCTGTTAACAGAGTCATTACTGTCAACTTCTGAAGTCTTTTTTTTAAATGTTTAGCGGCTTGAATGTACAATACGTGTGTTCCGTGCAGTATATTTTGTTTCTCTTTAAATATCTGTGCAATGTCTCTTTTAACTGGATCATTAAACTAACTTGCAAGATAAAGATACATTACACTGCTTGTTCTTGTTCTTTAAAGTTTAGGTCCATTAGCTAATTGTCACAAAGTTCCTCTTTAGCTTCTTTCACATGGACATTCGTGAGATTTTCGCCGATTTCATTTCATGAGATTCTCAATTTCCTTTATAAATCTTTCAAGTTATCTCCATATATCCTGTGTGCTTTTTTGCGATGTTTGTCAAACGTTGTATAGGTTTTGCCTTTCCCATACTTCTATTCAATCCTTTCAATTACTAAGCCATCGAATATCAACGACCAGTCTTAAGTTTATATACATAATGCTGACACATGTTGTATTGTGTTCCACGTCTTTTCATCTCTTGTACTTCTCTCTTTTGCGACTGCCATATGTTACAGTTTCCGTTTATTTGTCACACTAAATATTACAATAGCCGAAGTAGCAGAAATATATTGTAGTAAGATGGTTGATGATTACCAGTCACTTTCTACTGACATACTTTAATATTTTCGAGGATACAGCCCTTCTCGTGAAGTAGCCCCCAGTAGCTGAACGTATATCGATGGGATGTATAAGTCTTCTTACTACTGGCAGCCATATTGGTTTATTACGGATAGATTCCACTCTTCATTTTATAGTGTTTGCACTTGCAAAAACTTGTTCCAAAATCTCAAGAAATATTATAAAACAAATATAAATATAAATAACTCAAAATATGGTTTTCGTCAATATCTGTATCAGTAATGTATGTGCTGATTTTTTCCAGGAGTGCTCTATTTAAAATGGCAATTGTTTCTAGACTTACATAGAGCAAACTGCCAGCTTATCAACCATCCAGGTAAAATGGGTGGAAATCGTCTCCTAGTAACCTCAGTGGGAAGAGTCTTTTAAAACAAGGCATGCGCACTACTGGATAGATTTTCACTACATACAAACTAGTTTCGAAGGGACACGAAAATGAAAGACGAAATATGAGCCATCGCACTAGATCTCGAAACGTCGTACTAGGAACAACTCAGACGATTCTTAAATCGGAATCACCGTTACCTCGTATGTGTCACTAACTTCAGAAATTTTATGAGTAGCTTCGCCGCATAGTTCTTCCCTGGAGACAATCCTATTTACTGTCGTATGTAGTCACGAGAAGCAGTGCGATGCATGATGTAATAATTGTCTGCGGTGTTACTAATGGTTACTGTGACAACAGAAACAAGTCCCAAACTAGAGTCTTTCCAATCGGAGGATCCACGGCCTTTTCAGTCAAGCTATTTTGGAGGGAAAACAAAACAGTACAACATTCTTGCGCAACAAATAGGCACGCAGCCTACGAGGTTGTGAATATTTTTTAATGAACCAAGACTTTACTTTTCATATACTCAGTGACGTAGCATTTCATCATGTTATCCAGTCACGTGATAGGTTTATTTCTGTGAATGAAATTCAAAATGGTTGTCTTTTTTTCACAGAAATGGCCGAGGATTCTCCTATTGGGAGTGTTGCTATATATATATCATTCGCAATATCTCTTTCGTTTAGAGATGAATAACTCTTTTTCTATCATGCGGCGGCAAAGTTCGAGGACATCCCAATTCTAGATATATCCGGCGAAATGATTTTAAAATGGCGCTAGGTGCTCCGAGTGAAAGCAGGAACTAAATGACGAGTTTCTATTTAATTTGTGCGTAATGGTGGTGTCTGCAATGGTTTGTCAAATTGAATGTTTGCTCAAAAATCAGTATCAAAACCAAATTCTTCTACATATACGTCTAAATCTGGAATCTAGCAGAGCTCAGACCAGTGGGTTGATGACACTGTTTATGAAGTACAGTCTGAGGAAGATAGATAAAATCTAGAAGAGTTTGGGCGGAAGGGCAAGGATTATAGATTACATGATTACATACAGACCAAGCGATATTGAGTTCATGTACGGTGTGCAGAGGCAATCATCAAAGAAAACGTAAAATATACACTGACCATGGAAACATTAAGGCCAGAGACAATAATTTATTTCTGAGTTGACTTATCTAATGAATTGTTCCTAATAGTCTACCAGCTCTAATGAAGCATACAAATTTAACTTACAGACATTTTGCATTAGCAGTTCAAATGTACGTGCGAGCATTTTCAGTAAGTTAAGAAAAATCAGCAAAAAATAACATCTCGGGAACGTGGATGAAAACATAGAGTTCCATAAAATAATATTAATAATAATAATAATAATAATAATAATAATAATAATAATATTAATATAAACAATACACGATGGACAATTATTTTGAAAGATAAATGTAAAGGTTATTTCTGAATAACTGAAAATTAGGGTAAATGGATACCATTTACCTGAGGGATACCTGAGGGATCAATTTAAGTGAAGTCAAATAATTTTTATTTAGAGTAGGTGCATGCTAAACAAAAGCGCTTATGAGCTTTTTCTCATGACTATTTAACAGGAATTAAACAAAAGCTTAAATATAACAAATCTCAACAGTACCAATTCACATACTCACAATACACTGGATCAACAGAGCAAATAAAGTACACATTTTTGACATCATGCAGTAATAACGTATGAACATACAGACAGTAAAATTGTATACATAAATGCACACATATATAAAGATTTAACTGAACATAAATGCCCACAGAGAGAGAGAGAGAGAGAGAGCACAAATATAAACATACATCATTAAACAATCACGGTACACATAACATACAAAGATTAAAGTACTCCAAGTAAGAAAACATGCTAACAATCATACACATATATAGACATTCCCTAAAAGTAATGCCTATGATCAATTAAAACTGCAGAACAAAAGCTAAAAATACTACACTGCAGAAAAGCTAAAAGTAAATTGAAATCTAAGGCAAAAAGCTTTGTGTATGTACATTTCAATGTTATGGAAACCATCAGGAATAAATATAGTCCCCGTTTCATTCTTGTCGTTAATGTTATACAGTATGCTTTAATGTTATGCAATATGCGTTAATGTTATACAATATGCTTTCTTAATTCATTGCAAACATTGTAACAAACAACAAAGAAGCTATATTCTGTTTATATACCTGAGCACCTGATATACATATCACTAAAGATCTCATACGTTGATCCAATATCTCTAGTCTTTCTTCCGTCTGACCAGTTCTATCTTGCCAAAATAAATAAGTACATCCCATTTTTTTATCACTTGTTACCAGTGAAATAATTTCATCAGCCGACAATTGTGTCCAGTATTCAACAGTACCTGCCCTATAGTTGTAATGAAAATTTTAACCCTTTAGTACATCAGCAGATGTAGGCTCACTAAAGCCTTAATGAACTGTTTTATAATTTTCAAGTTCATTTTCAATAAAGTTTTAATCTTTTTCCAATAATGTATTTCTAGTCATGATTTCGTGCAATATTGAAATTATTATTCCGGATATATAGTACTAAGCCATCCAATTTTCATCACCACTCTTAAGTTTATATACATAATGCTGAGCTGACACAAATGTTGTTCTTTGTTCCCCATCTCTTCTATTTCTTCTCTCTTTTGCAATTGTCATATGTTACAGTTTCCGTTTATTTGTCACACTAAATGTTACAATAGCCGAAGTAGCAGAAATATGTAGTAGTAAGATGGTTGATGATTACCAGTCACTGTCTACTGACATACATTTATATTTTTAAGGATATATCCCTCCTTATGAAGTAACTCCAGTAGATGAAACTGGGTGAGTGTGAATCATCAGTCTTCTTACTGCTGGCAGCCATATTGATAAATTACTTATAGAGCTTTCTCTTCATTTTATAGTGCTTTCCATTTGCAAAAACTGGCACGCATCTCAAGAAATATTATAAAACAAACATAAATAGAAAGAACACAAAACATGGTTTTTGCCAGTATCTGTATCAGTAACGTATGCCCTGTTTGAAATGGCAATTTTTGTCTAGATTTACATAGAGCAAACTGCGAGATTATCAACCATCCAGGCAAAATGGGTGCAAATTGTCTCCTAGGAACCTCATTGGGAAGGGTCTTTTGATGCCAGGTGTGCACGCTACTGTTTAAAATCGAAATAATTTGGGCTACACATCAACTATTCTCGAAGCGACCACGGTAGATCTTTCGCTTCTGAAATGACGTGGGAAGTCATGAAAATGAACGACGAAATATGAGCCATCGCACTAGATCTCGAAATGTTGTAATAGGAACAGCTCAGACGATTCTTACATCAGGATCAACGTTATTTTGCATGTGTCGCTAAGTGTGGCGTGGGGGTGGTGGTGGTGGTGGTTATCGTTATCTAGAGGATGATCGACCTCGGTGTTATTGCCCGGATCGAGTAAATAATAATATAAATTGTGAAACTTATAGATGGAATGAATAGAGATCTGAGCAGATATATAGAACAGACTAAAACGAGCCCCCGTATATGAAATATAACAATTTAATCAATTACATAAACAAACTGTGATAATGCATTACATTAGGAAGATACACTTCTTTTTGAAATAAATCATTCCCCGAATTTTAAACACAAATATACTTATATAAATAGCATATCTGTTTAAATGATAGAATTAATTCATCATATAATCGAGTGAACAATCGAAGTCATTGCCTTGTACAGCTTCATAACCTGGTTTCCTCCGGTTCACTCCAGCTTCACCGTGCTGTTCACTCTCACTATCTCGCCTCTGTCGGCCCTCAAACTTTGTGTGGGTAGGTGGATACGTAGGTATGTATATACGTAGGTACGTGGATACGTCAGTGTATTATGTCAGTGGATTACGTCAGTGGATTACGTCAGTGGAGCTATTTCCCCTTTCAAAATAAACAGAGAAGCAACCTAAATCTTCTGTCAGATATCCTACTGGGAATAGATCATTACTCCACTCTCGTTATGTCAGATATCATCCTATCGGAAGTCAAACAGATACCAAAGGCTATCTGGTCAAGCCAAACACGGCAGGCCATAAACAAACAAACCTAGTTTCATAAGATTAATGTATTTCCTAACGGCTATTTCATCGCTGACTCACCTTAACATCACACGAGACATAACACTTCCGTTCTCGATTATACAAATGAATGAATGAAATTCATTACATGGCTTAACTGCGTTAATTTCAGCGAATACACACATTCAAGTCTTTAGCGTCCATGAAATCTCACTTCATGGCTTAACAACGTTAATTTCAGTCGATACGCACTTAAGTTGTTATCATACATGAAATCATCTAAGATCGGTGAATTCACACGGATTCTCATACTCATATCAACTAAAGTAATGCATGAAATTCTTAGAATACATGATTCCTATAACACTCAAGACAACAAATTCAAACAATCTGTCAAACTTATATATAAGAAGATCATTGTACGAATTCAGATAATGAACTCAAACACAGTTATACTCATATCAAGAAAATTGATCTACGAATTTATACAAATAAATTCATGCAAATATAAGTAAATAAATTCAGGCAAATAATTATATTGGTATCAACGAATTACATGAGATTGACGCAAATACCTTGTGCTTTCAAGCCTTCTCGCTTCTACCGCCAGAATCGTGTCCGTCAACTTTCCAGACATCCGGTCCCTTGGATAATTGTTTTACGAGATAATTTCTTGCAAATTCAATCTCGGAGCCAAAAATATCTTCCTCTTGCAGAAGTTCAGACTGACTAAATTTTGCGATGTGGCATATTAAAACCATGAAATTTCGTGTGGGAAACACGCCCCTTATTTAGCGTAGCCAATCAGGATTAAATATATCTACCGCCTTTTATAAATAGGCGCCAAAATTTGCGGTTATCCTGACCCTCTAGATTTCCAAATAATTGATTCTGGACAATCTCAACTCTGACATTTTCGATACAAAGATTGAGTTAACCTTTTCCCTTCCAGTTTCTCTGACTGTTAAATAAACGAATGCTTAATTAAAAATCGGTTCCTCTCACAACACAGACCTTAAAATCCTTGCAGAATAGCGATTTAATACGCACCCTGTCCTCATAAATCTAATTAATTGTTCTCTGTCCAAGTTAATGTTCTCTTTATAGATCGACAAAAATTTGCACCCTTACACTAAGTTTAGAAATTTGATAAGTAGCTTCGCCGCACAGTTCATCCCCGAGACAAACCTATTTACTCTCTTAGGTAGTCACGAGACGCAGTGCAATGCATGAAGTAATAATCATTTGAGGCGTTACTAATGGTTACTGTGACAACAGAAACAGTTCCCAAACTCGAGTATTATCAATCGGAGCAACCACATCTTTTTCAATCAATCCATTTTTGGGGAAAACAAACAAAGAGTACAACATTCTTGAGCAACAAATTAGCACGCAGCCTACGATCTATTTCTTGTACATATATAACAGGTCAATTAAACATATTCAAGCTAGGAGATATATTGTTAACAGAAAGTAGGTTGTGAATATATTTTAATAAATCAAGACTTACCTTTTCATATACACACTAACGTAGTTTTTGTCACGTGATCCACTGACATGATAGGGTTGTTTCTATAAATGAATTCCCAAATGACTGCCTATGCAATACATCCTAGGTTGCTTCACAGAAATGGCTACTGGTTCACCTATTGGGAGTCCTGCTAGCAATTTATTTCGGAACATCTTATGGTTTCTTTTAGAGATGAATATACTCTTTTTCTATCATGCGGTGAAAAAGTTCGAGGACATTCCATTTTAGATATATCCTACGTAATGATTTCAAAATCGCGCTAGGTGCTTACAGTGAAAGCGTTGAACTAAATGACGAGTTTCTCTCCTAATGCGCGCAATGATTGTGACTGCAATGTATGTCAAATTGAATGGTCGCTCAAAAATCCGTATACAAAACAAATCCTTTCTCGACAAATTCTTCTACATGTACGTCTAAATTTGGAGCGTAGACCAGTGGGTTGATGACACTGTTTTTGAGGTACAGTCTGAAGAAGAAAGATTTAAGCGTGAAGAGTTTGGACGGAAGGGAAAGGATTATAGATGATCAAGCGATAATACACAATATACCATGTATTTTACAATAAATATTAATATAATATAAATCATTTGCTTCCACAGAAATTAGCTGCTGCATAGCCCCAAGAATTTCGCTGCTGTAAATAAATCCAAAGCAATTTCGTTTTTGTAAATGAACCCATCCACATTGATATCAGAAAGAAAACCAATTGTATCTTTGGATATCTTTGACACTTAAGTCGAAATGAACACAGGGCGAATATTCATATTTTTGTCTTCCATAATAACTTTTAAGAGTTCTTCAAGCAATAACTGGCGATTGTTTTGGCATTGCATCGATCTAGTTCAGAAATACACATACAAATATATCGTTTGTATTGATCCTTGGACTTGGACCAGCCAGACAGATCTAATATGTGAAGATGTGACACCTATTTCCCCCTTCCACGGAAAACACTCAACATTCGTCAATCATATGTTACTGATGATCACTATAGTCTGTGTATATATTTTCCATGCATCTAACTCTTCCCGTTATATACATATTCGGGAACTAGATGAGGGCGACACTGGGCAGTTCCCTGTAGATTTGACAGAGGGAATTGTTTTCACTTATTAGATAGCTGCTTTTGGATTGTAGATTTTATAAACTTGACAAATATGTATTTATTACACCTTTTAGGTACTGCCAATGCATATTGGGGGCTCCAAGGCAGTGCTGAAGCTAAAATTTAATGATCCTTCTTCATCCAGAGAATGTCACAAGCACAACCAATTCGACCCTTGTCATTTGTGATATTGCCCCATCATGACCATTTTGTTAAATCTCAGAAAACCCCACGTTTTTTGCCCAAGGCATTCGCTCATTTAGGTCATAATCTCATTTTGATCCACCAGTGAGTTATTTACCTGTAAACAACGCAGATTGTCTTGCATGTAGTAATCTCTATTCCACTAATAATACTATAAGGCCATGTTTGCATGAATGAAGGAATAAATGAATGCATTTCGGTATGCATGTCAACATGTATATATGTTCTGCTCGGTTTATCAAGAGTATAAGTCATTATTGTTTAGTAATTTCTAGATTAAAATAGGAAACAAAATTAACGACAACATAAGATACCATAGGATTTGTGCTGAAATAATGGAAGCATAATTGATTAAAAAGTGATTCCGGAGAAAGAAAGTATATTTATGAGCAAACTTTAATGAAAAATTAATTGCTTATCGTCTTTATAAAACGATTTGGTTTTTAAATTACAAATCTATTAAAGATTCATTTGTTTCAAAAACAAAGATATGAAACAAACAAAAGCACACAAAACAAAATAGCAGCAAAACCAAAACAATTTAAACAGATCAGCAAATGTTGTTAAAAGTAAGCTGCTAAAGCAAGCAAACAAGGAAGATACATGGATGGAAATTCGTACCTAGCATTAGTTATGCAGCCATTAACCTCGTCGCATTTTCTAAAATAGTTTTACAAGCACTGCATTTGCAACATTCACCTTCTCCAAATAGTAATTAATATTTTGAATTCACTATAACTGCAGGCATGTCTGGCTTCATCTGATAGGGAATTCCACTGCTTTGCTGTTGCATAGCTAAAACTGTTTATTTCTCACCTTGTTGTGCGAACTTTCGAGCATGATTTTGTTTCTGAAAGAGTATTTTGAAGAGTTTTATGTTTACCAAATGTTTACTATGAGCTGGGCCATAACCATAAACTATTGTGAATATTTTTAGAGCCTCAATCTGCGTACATGTAAGGTATATGTTCTTGCCCTTTTCATTAGTTGCACAAAAGCACTGTCAAAATAATTGCATGAAAATTTTAGAGTCATAAAATGCAGTTTTTCTAATGTATCAGTGTTTTGTTGTCATATAAGCAATAGAGACTGTAATTTCTGATGATAAATGTACGATATGAATTGAAGCATTTACCTAAGCGTTTAAGATTATTTATTTGTATTGAGACACTTTTACAAATACTGCCGACATGTATACTAGGGGTGAAACGTTTAATCGATATATCGATGTATCAATACTTTTTTTATATCGATACCCATATCGATATAAGAAGAGACAAATCGATAGAAAACGATACTTACTCTATGCAAGTTGCTTTAATCTTCAGCAGTTGTGAATAATTATTAATCATTTGCATTTTCATTCTTTCAATTGAGAATTCATCCGAGACAGCCGTAGTTTGTCAGTAAAAATAAAAGCAATTGACAACACCCACTCGCCTTCTACAAATTAACACTAGGTGACTAACTCACGTGGTTCGAAATATGTCCCTTCTCCCGCCCCAATTCCATGCTAATTAGTTTATCTCGTCTGCATCTTCAGCCACTGATAACATATATCAACGGAAAGAAGACATTGGAGATTTCTTCCCTATGTATGATTTAAGTACTTTACTGATCATTTAATAACCACTATTATGCGATATTTATCTGTTGCATCGCATCTTGTCTACTTGGATCGAATTGAAGGCTACACATCCGGTGTGTCACGCAGTGTTACATGCAATTCTGATTAGTTGTTATTGTTTGTTCAAGTCCAGGGATAATCAATAACCACCAATCATAACTAACTATAGCGTGTTCACTGCGTGACATACCGGAAATATTGGCATCCAAAACTCTATCCAAATAGATACAAAGCAACATAGAAACTTCACACAAAAGTGACTTTTAAATGATACGTGTAAAGTACTTAAATCGTACATGGGGAACAAGTTTGGTGGATTATCTCCTTTTACGTTGATATATGTAATCAGCGACCGAACCTGTCGATGGGATTTAAAAAAAAAAAAAAAGAAGCACAGGATTGGCAAGGGGGCAGATTGCAAACCGCACGAGTTATAGCCACCTCGTAAATTTGCAGAAAGGGAGTGGGTGTTGTCAATAATTTCCTTTTTCACTGACAGAAACAAATGTCTGTGGCCGCGGCAGTTGATTTGCATCTGCAGGAAGTACAATGTGAAGGATTTGGCTATTAGTCATCTCCGCTCCCACACTCGGACTTGTTCTAGATAAGAATTTCCTTGCACAAGGAAATTGCACAGTTTCTTCTGTTTTGAAGATAACACCGTAATCTCTTCAAAATATAAGTGAAGGCATGAAACTGGCAATAAGATGTTTTAAAAACATTCATTCAATGTAAAACAAAGGGCGTGGTGACCAGGATGAGTCATGCATATGATCGAATGGAGCAGCCTAAAATGGCCTAAAAGGGTGAATAAAAATCACTAATAGCTAGTCTGTTTTGAAAGTATTTATTATTTTTTAAAATCTCGTCAAGGATGAGAATGGCATATGAACAGATGATAAGTCTATGTTTGTTTGTAATCTGCATACTGGAAATACACCCAATATGTCAACACATAAAAAATGGCACCACCCTACCATTAACAAACATTCTAAAGATGAAAAGACCATCAAGTTGATATGTGTATCGATAATGTATCGTATCGTAGACTGTGTATCGAGAATCGTATCGATGCGTGGCAGAGGTGTATTGTTTCACCCTAATGCATACCAAAATTTAGTAAGTAGTCACTATCGACACCAAGTACTTTTACAGATTCTTCAGTCGTATTGATGTACCGTCTAAATGAAAAAATCCTCCCCCAGACCATAAACTTTAATCATTCGATCACGAGTTCATGTGGAAGATAGTGAAATGATTTGGAAATATACATGATGATAACTCCTATATATTTGTTAATTTATGGTGGACTGGCAGCTATATCCACTTAGAAAAGCTGAAGGGGTGAGAGAGGTTGCTGAAGTAATGCGACAGCTTTTTACAGATAGCCCTTTCAAATTCTACAGTGACTGTGATAAAATACGGACTGGACGATAGTTTTGTTTATCAAATGGATCTTTCATTTTAAATTCAGGAAAAAGTCTAGCCAGTTTTAATTTATCTGGGAACTATCCTTTTCAATGACTCATTTTACAAGACTTCTCAAAGGTTTCAATATAACTAGTTTAATGTAATGTAGTATTTTGATTGATATATGTTGCTTTTCTAAGTCTAATTATATTTTTATATCTATTGGCTGCTTCGGAAGAAAATTTAATTTTTTGCTGATGGCGATGTTTATCGTAATTATGATACAAGTTCCCTTATACATTGTTTCTAACAACATGTAACAGGTACAGACTGTGTAAAGACATCTCAACAAGAGTTATGCATGTGTGTTGGCTGAAACATGTTTGTGGATTCTGCCCCAATGCAGAGAGAGCGGATAGTGCTCTCCCGATATCCTACAGGAGGATGCATGATAATATCAAGTGAAATACCTTCCGCTCTGTCTGGTATATATTTGTAACTGCTATATTAACTTATATAGGCCTTGATTTCCGTCAGAGGCATCCGAAGTCATTGTGTATTTCGATGAGAGGTAATTACTGGGTCGCCATGCGAGTATGTCTGCAAGGCACAACTGCCTAAATCCACAACTAGGCTCCATCCTTTTCTGGGGATGTGCGCTTAGTCGACATATACTATGAAGTTTTAATATGTAATCAAACTGAGGGAATATAATTAATTTTATTCATTATTATACATCCATATATTTATCCATCAATCCACTGATGCAAACATGTAACACTATCATACAAGTCATAACTGGTTCAGATTTATACAGCTATGACAACCTATATTATACAAATGTAAATTACTTACAATGGGTTCAGATTAGGATTTTCAACTACCTATATGGCTTGATATGTTCATTGATTTCGGCAGTAAAGGTGTTACTCTTGCTTTGATTTTACCTGGATGGCTATAGATGAGATGAATCATTAATGACAAGGGTCAGAATATATGTGATTTTTACAAGGGGCTTAAAAGAGTTCCTTTTCTTTCAGTAAGTTTCGTCAAGGAATCTTTTCATGAATTTTTATATTCGATTTTAAGAGAACAAAAACAAACACACACAAAAAAAAAAATCACAGAAAAGCAATTTTTTATGATTATCTTTCTTGTTTCAAATATAGTCACCTCCCTTAGTTCAATTTTCTTAGGCTGCTGGCTTCTTATCATCAATCAATCAATCAAATGTTGCATCACGTGTCAATCATTCGACAATGGTATTGGGTCAAAGGAGGTTTCACTTCAACGTTTATGTAACATTATCAAAAATCTAACAATGGGTAATTTTTGCGTTGACAATTGGAACGGAGTGAATTCCACAAATTATATCTAGGTTCACGTAATGCCACTTCCAATCGATAATGTTATATTACAACTGATCTGTTGAGGGAAAAGAAGCAAGTATATATAAGTATGTTGCATTGATATTTTCTCAAGTTACTGAAGGTAGAACATTACTTTGTACAATATTCGTGCGAGTCGACTGGCCATATTTTCGAATTAAAGCAATCTGGAAAGCAAGTCTTTGGGATATTATTAGCAACGAAGTCGAAGAGATTAGCTGATAATTAAGTTATTTTTCCCCAATAATTGAAACATTTTTTTGATTCAGAAAATTGTATTTGTATATTAGATTATATTCCCCATGAAATTGAAATTTCCTATTATAGTCTTTATACAGTTTGTCTATTGCCATTTTCTTTTAATAAATTTACTTAAGGCCTTTCCTTATGAATTCTAGTAGTTGCAAGTAAGGCTTTTGCGTTACTTTACTACTACTCTACGCCGGTGAGACTGAGTGGCAGCCGGGTGGCTGATCCTGGGTCGGAGCCGGCTGGAGGGACCCAATCTGTGGCAACGACGACGCATTTCAGCCAGTTGGGGCCCAGTCAAAACGCGAGCAGAAATCAAGGGTTGATAGGGCCGCCGAGCCTCTGCCCCCCCCCCTCCCACATTTGAGATCAGCGCAAAACAAGTATTTTACTCTATTTAAAGAAATGCTTTGCTATTACAATACAGGTAATTGGATATACTACTTAGTGACAGGTTATATACCTTTGAGCTATGCCACGTCTTAATGAAAACAAGTGTGCCTGGCTAAAACTCTCTCATCCACGAGTCTTCTCCAACCCTGGCGGTCTAATGCTTGTCGGCCTGCTGCTGTCCATTTCAGATTAATCTGTCTGAGCTCTTTTCCGTGGAGCGTCTCTATGTCTCTTTCGTGCGTCCTTTAGGAAGCATACATTTTTGCGGAAAAGGGTGCATAAATGTATATTTCGCCATTCATGCCGCACAGAGCAGGCGAGGGTGTCAAATAAAGGCATGCGGGAAGTGCGGTGTGGGTATAAGGGCTGACAATGAGATTTTTCAATGTCGTGGCGGCATTAAAATGTCAAGAAAACTAAAACGAATACTGAATAAGGCACGTGTACAGTTTGGCAAGGTCATTGTTGAGCTCAAAATCTCTAAAAATGTTCAATTAGAGATAGATGGCTATTGGTTATATAACAAGGTCACTGCCGAGCTCATGAACACTACAAATTTTCTATTAGAGATAGTTGGTTAATTGGTCATATGTCAAAGGTATTGCTAAGCTTAATAACACTTGAATTTTTCAATTAGAGACAGCTGGTTAATTGACTATATACAATAAATGTCTATATCCATACGTTAGAATGAATTGAGGACAAATAACCAAAAGTGAATATGATGATACGCTGGATGCACTACTGGCAAGTAGGGTTTATGAACCAGTTCCAGCTCCATGGAATGCGATTCGCAAGGCCAAGCAGACAAGTTCGCTCAACGGCCAGCTCCAGCTCTGCGAAGAACAAGGCTCAAGTTTGAGACTCCTGGTTTAACCACACGACCATTTCCAACCACGCAGAACGATAGGTATATGATTGAGGCTACTCGGAACGTATGGCAGGATGATGATGTTACAGCCTATGAATACTAAGATACGCTTCTTGCTGTGGTTCAACCAGCTCAAGAGAGAAGGAAATTACCAACCTTTGTAAAACAAGGAGGAAAAGGAAATGTGGTTATAAAAGACTATCACTCCACTGTGTAAGAAAATCACAGGCTCGATGCTGACACTTTGGCATTTCTTAATGTTATGGCAGGGTAAACGATATAATCTCCGAAGAACTTAGGAACAGGATGGTTTGAATTTTAGCCATATGTTGACGGCACAGCCGGAGAAAGCTGTACTAGGCCTGCAAATCGTCAAGAACGAAAACGCTGAAGTAGCAGACAGTATTAAAGTGAGAGCCTATTTCCGGAGCGCTGCCAACACCGTGCTGCGCATTGATGAGATTGAGCAGCTGGTTGCCCAAGCTAATGCCACCATACCAAGCCACACTGAAAAATACATGCGCGATGGGTCTGGATGGGATTTTGTATCTGTCAAGTGCTTGACACGGTGTGTGGAAGTACCTCCCGTTTCGCGGACTGAGCTACATTCCAACACCGAAATGCTTGCAAACAGTGTACGTTATTAAAGTGAAGAATAAAGACAACCTCTGCTTTGAGTGGGCTTTACCCGGCAAACGATAGAAACGTTGATCGGCCAGTCAAATGCTGCCAGCATTTGGCAAGCTTGAATTTACAGACATTGACTTTTCTGTGAAGGTTAGCGACACTGACAAGTTTGAGCGCCGCAACAAAACTGGTATTCAAGAATAGCTACAACAGAAACAAAAAGCACGTCTGCCGCCAATGTCTCCACATTTTCTGCCGGGCCGATCTATTGGAAGCCCAGACGAAAGACAGCCGCGGCATAGCCATAAAGCCACAGCATGTAACAACACCAGCTCGAGACAAAAACGTTGTAACCTTTCTGAACAAACTCCATCACATGCGTGTCTCGTATGATATATATGCGGAGTTACTATCCGCGACGCATCTGCAAGTTTGCATAACACCAGGTATCATTCGGAAGACCTCTTGCTGCTCAACGAAGGCGAAAAGAGTCACTCTGTCTGGATACAAAAAGACTCAGCCGTCTGGTAAACAAGATACGCTATAACAGAAACAAAAAGCACGTCGTCCGCCGATGTCTCCACATCTTCTGCCGGATCGATCTATTGGAAGCCCACACGAACGACTGCCGCGGCATAGCCATAAAGCCACAGCATGTAACAACATCAGCGCCAGACAAAAACATCCTAACCTTTCTGTACAACCTCCATCACATGCGCGTCTCGTACGACATGTATGCGGATTTCGAGGCAGTGAACGTGCTAGTCGAGGGCCCTGTAGGCAGTCCAGATAAAAGCCGCACTGAAACAATTGATGATCAAGTCCAGTGTAGCTTTTGTTACAATGTTATCCGCAGCGACGGAGTCTCCAATAAGCCAGTGTTATACCGTCTAGCTTTTGTTACAGTCTTGTCCGCAGCGATTGAGTCTCCAAGGAGCCAGTGTTATACTATGGCAAGAATGCAATTGCTACTCACATGCAGTACCTTGATTTTAATGGATGGAGACGACCGCAAGGCGTTTTAGGAAGTCACACACTGTCAAATCTGCGGCAATGTACCTGCTCCCGTCGCTGCCGGAACGACAGGTGCAAAAGATAAGGTGCGCCTCATCATCGAGGCTATCAGAACAGCCTCGTCCGGAAATATTGGCGCCATTCCTAACAACATAGAAACGTACATGACGTTTTCACTATGGCAGCTACAGTTTATTGACAATCTCCAGTTTATGAACCACAGCCTGGAAAAGCTGGTAGATAACCTGCCAAAGGAGGCATTCCGCATCAAATCAAGACACACATCGGAGCAGAATATCATTCTACGTGCGCTTGAGCAAAGCAAAGACATTTACCCCTGAATACATGAGCAGCTGGGAGAGATTCAAAGAAACAGATTCCACAAATAGAGGCCGGTATATCTAAAAAGACCATGAGCATGCGTAGAGCGTGTGGAAGACATATGTCTTTCAAAATAAGGGACTCTATCACGACCTATACCTCAAGACCGATGTGCTTCTCTTGGCAGGCGTGTTCGATGCATTCCGCGACACCTCGCTAAAATACTACTGCCTTGACCCTGCCCATTACTAGAATTTACCCGGAATGAGCTACGACGTCCTACTAAAGATCACAGGTACCAAGCTCGAGCTGCTGCCAGACATCAGCATGCACCTATTTAGTGTGAAGGTCATTTGTGGTAAGCGTTTCAATGGTGAGTCACCATGATGCAAAAGCGAACAACCTAAAGTATCCAGACTACAACAGCGAAAAGGCAACAAGCTGGAGAGACAACCATTACGCTACCAGCCTTTAAAGCTGGGCCATGGTGCAGAAACTCCCAACTAGCGGCTTTAAGTGGGTCAACACGTCCTCACCAACAACAGCTCAAGAGCGAGAAGTCGAAATGACAGTGCTAAATATTGCAACAGACGCACCAAAGGGCTACCTCCTTGATGTTGACCTTGAGTATCCGGAGGAGCTTCATGACGCGCATAGCGACTATCCTTTGGCTAATGAGGCAATGAGCGTTCCAGAGGACTGGCGCTGCAGCTATCGGCATGATTTAGTGAGCAAACTGGGAGGTAAGTTCAGTGGCTTGAAAGGCTGCATGGAGCTAGTTCCCAACCTGCGTAAAAAGGAGCATCATATAGACCATTACAGAATCCTTCAGCTCTATACCAAGCTGGGAATCCGCGTCACCAAGTTTCACCGTGTGTTGGAGTTGAAATAAAGTGCATGAATGGCTCCGTATATGCAACTAAATACGGACCAACGAAGTAAGGTGAAGTCGGAGTTTGAAAAATACTTCTTTGAAATGGCGAACAAATCCGTCTTCCGGAAGAAAATGGAAACTTTAAGGAAGCGGATTCGTGTGGATCTTTCGAGGCCTGACGGCGATGAAGACAAGCTGCGCCGCCTGATTGACAACCCCGCGTTCCACTCGCCAAAGATCTTTGGCGGAAACCTTGTTGTTGTAAATTCCAAAATAGCTCACCTAAACTAAACCACGACATCTATACGGGGCAGGCGGTCCTTGATCTAAGCAAGCACCTGATGAACGACTTTTAATACAGTAAGATAAAAGCGCGCTATGGGAACAAAGCGCACCTGTTGTACACTGATACTGACAGCCTGCTGCTGAACATTGAGACCGACGATGTTTAGCACGATATGGCTGAAGATGCACACCTCTACGACATGAACGACTACCCTGACAGATATCCACTGTGCAGTTGCACTAGTGCAAAAAGGTCGTAGACAAGTTTAAGGTTGAGTGCAAGAGAAAGCCAATTGCCGAGTTTGTCGGCCTTCGCTCCAAAATGTATCTCATTGCTGTTTCCGTTGGAACACCAGGCGGCCACGAGAAAAGCACAGCGATAGTAAGGCCAAAGGCATCTCGAGGACAATCGTAAGGGCCGACCTCAGGCACCACCTCTACCTCGAGTGCCTCAGAGAAAAAAAAGAGTTTCGACACTCCATGATCGCCACACGCAGCGACCACCACAAAATGGAGGTGTACCGCATAAATAAGACAAGCCTGGACAACAAAAGGTGGATTGCGCGAAATGACATTACGAAGCGAGCATATGGTCACCAATGCACCGCACAAAAGCAACACGGAGCGGGAACCGCAAAGGAGTATCTCAACGAGCTCTTCGGCCTGGGGCATGGATAAGAATGTCCTTAGGTGATTGCTGAGTTGCCTTCAGGCATAATCTGTAGATCTTCGTGAACGAAGCCTCTACAAGGAGAACCAAAAGATGGTATATAGACAGCTGGTCTGGGATGTCAAACCCTGTCAGCCAGGTTGAACATCTTTAGCGACCACACAGGCTCGGTGGCGCGGCGTTGCCCACCTTCCAGCTCTCACGGCGTATTAAGGTACCGCACTAGTATATCTGAGGGCACACGTTGCTCTTTCAGACCAACCGGTTGCGACACAGCCGCTGCAGATGTCGCTGAACTCGCAGACGTAGCAAGAATGGCATCATTAGGTCTGTGAGCTCCGTAACCTTGCTATTTACAGCCGCCACAAAACCGGAAGCCGCCGAACCCACTCAGTGCTAAGCGCGCTTGTAGGCTCGCTCTTTGTCGTTCCGACTAAAAACAACATCTCCTCGACCTACTGTTGCCCAAAGAGCCGCTCGACAAAAGTACGATTAAGCCGCTGCCACAATGTCCTGCGTACGGTTGTCGCCGTCGTCGCCCCGCCTCGCGCGCACGCCGTGCTTGTCCAAGAGTTGCGACACGGCGCTCATAAACACCCGGCCGGGGTCAGCCTGCAGCAGATTTTGTTACTTCAGCGGCCCACACTTGTTGATACGTGCCATAGCGTCGGCGTCTTTGGAGCTCTCTTTGTGGTTAAAGGATCGGCCTCCTAGCGGAAGACGAAACGTCTCTCCAGGAGATACGAGATCGCATTTGACAGTTGAAGGAGGAACGCAAACTGTGGCTAGAGGTTAAAAGCGCTCACTAAAAAGCCATTTGCAGTCACATTTCCCGGATTCGTGAGACCATCAACAGAATTCTCTTCTATATAGCATCGATTCTCACGGCGCTGGGATTCATCATAAGCACAATTGTGCTTGCGATCACAGACGGCGCAGGTTCACCGACTGGAATGACTTCGCGCTATCACTCGGCGACCGAGCGAGTCAGCATCACGCCCACTGACCCAACCTATATTTGGATTTTAATGACTAGGGTTTTACGGAGCTGGCATACCGTGCCCCAGCGTTTATCAACGTCCCGCGGCTTTCCGTCCATCTCGATCAAATAAACACAACTGGGAGTATTCTTGATGGAAAAAACAGTACCCT
This sequence comes from Margaritifera margaritifera, assembly GCA_029931535.1. Lineage (NCBI taxonomy): Eukaryota > Metazoa > Mollusca > Bivalvia > Unionida > Margaritiferidae > Margaritifera > Margaritifera margaritifera. The sequence continues at coordinate 499,463 of JAQPZY010001617.1, forward strand.
GATTCAAGTCATTACTGTGGGTGGTGAGTCCTACGGAGAGACGAGTACTGTCTCCTATGGAATACCACACTGGCGCAGACTACGTGAAGACAGCATCCAGGAGCTCTATATACGTATTGTTAATGAAAAACAATCGCCGGTTAATATACTGGCGTACATTAACACCCTTGAGATTAAAATTCCGAAGTAGTGCAGTCTGAACGACAAGCTCACGAAGAGTCTACGTGAACCGGATTCTTTAGCAACCGCTCTGCAAGCGCCCCAGAAGATTACACAGATGCTAAAACTCTCAGCCGCGTGGCAGGCCAAGCCAGCGCAAGCGCAGACACTGGTGATGCCGACAATATCTCATCGGTCAGCGTGGTCACAGCAATGAATGTGTCAGAACGTTCGAGGTTTTACCCTTAGCATCAACGAAGACACTATCATCGTTCCGGGCGCTGAACTTTGCTTTATTAGCTTCCATGGGAATAGTGGTAACAGAATGTGAACGTTAAATCCGTGAAAACGGAGTTGTATGGGCACATAATAACAGCCGTAATCAGTCTCTTGATGTTATCTCACACGAAAGCTTTTCAGCTAGCTTTGTGTCTATGTTTTCCGCTGGAGACTGGAGACACCATCCCGTGTAAAGACCCCAACGTCAACGCACAAGCGTCGGGATTTTCAGCCATTCTGGCATCTTCGGCTTTCGTAATTGGAACTCACGCTATGTTTAGCTTAAAAGCGGTATCAAAAACAAAAAAACGAAAAAACAAAGCCATGGGAGAGCAACCCGACATAAACAAGGAACACGAATCACGTGTGCCGCCTGCCAATCCCGAGATCGATGATATAGACGGAGTATTGGTGCAGCACTCACAAAACCTGCATGCCATCGATAAGGAATAAAAACCACTGGTGCGAGAGTATCTACGCCTCATTAGAGTCGGCACGTACCGGTTCAGATTGGAGTGGAACGAGGATGCGAAGCAGACAGACATCGAGTACTGGGACCATCCAGAGCACCCTGAGTCAAGCCGGGAGCAGACAGAGTAAATTGCTCTTTCGCTGTCGGCACAACATCTGAAAGAAGTGCCCTCGTAAAGTCATGAGCGTGATCGCTACTAAAATGACAACGCGGCATTTGTCAGCAAAAAGTTATTGTCAATAACCTTTCCGTCAGGGTATGTAGCACCCTCTCACCAGAAGAAAAATATATTCGAAAAAGATGAGCTCTACGGCATTACAGTAATTAGCCAAAAGAGCAAAAGGCAGTCGCTGGAAAAAGAAATAAAATGCGGACAGAATGCATGGTAGCTGTGACTCTTCGCAAGCGTGTTGGCAGACGTGTTGAAGACCGTGTCATTTCCAGCTCTAATGACATTTGGGAAACTAACATTTTCTTTGATATTACCGCCCTCTTAAGCCACGACGACAGCTTAGAGGTGTTGGTACGCGGGAGAGCTACCCCCCCCCCCCCCCGCCATCTCCATATCAATAAAACTTTCAAATTTGCTACTTATACATGTATATGTATTATACTGTCGCTATATTCAAGACCCACAAGATTTTCGCCTGAAAGCAAATATGCGAGGCTGAAACATTCCTACAAGCGCGCAGTAAACGCGGTGGATGGTGTTGACGCCACATTGACGGCTGTGTCTCTTGGCACCGATGTGGCGGGGATTGTAATATTGTCAGCTTGCTGACTTTTCAAGGCCTATTCCCAGGACACCTTCAGCATACGATGCGGTTTTTCAATAATAAGACCGCGCTGCCTTAACTTCAAGCCATATGAATGGGCATTATTTGTCACTAATGGCACCCGATACACGTCTCTCACCATACACGCTTGTTAGCATTCATAGTGTTTAATGACCCGGATCTTTCTATATTTCACAATCGTTGCACATATATACGCAGTAAAATTCTTGCTGACTAACGCCCACATGAGCGACACGATACATCCATTGCAACATATCGCTGTGGCATTGTGAAATGTTTCATACATTCCGCGACAGTTGGTACTTAAACGATGTGTGACAGAGGGGGAATCAGTCAATAATGTCAAAGTTTTGTGTTTTTGGGACAAAAACGGATTTCTGTCAGGACTAAACGGTGAAATTAAGTAATAAACATTGTATTTTGCAATTTTTTTGTGAATTTAAACGAATGACAGCCGCCACTCGTCCTATATCAGTAGTAGAAAGCCGTGAACTGCCAATGCCATTGTCAACATTTGTTGGAACAACTCTCTGCTTTCGGAGTAAATTCCAAACCCAACTACGCAAAATGTTAATAAAATCAAAGTTGCAAAAAGCACAAAGACGTCAATAAGAAAGCACCCGGTGCACATTTTTACAACAAAACTTTTTATTTTATTTTTCTAAAAGTTATGACGCTTTGTTTTTATTTGCCCACTCATGGAATGACATACCCGGCCTAGAGTGAAAGTCAACTTAGTTTTGAGTCTGCATTGAGTGAAGGCTCGGCTGTCCTAACAACCACAGTGGGTGGATGAGATGCTGGTACAGTGGGGCGGTCCACAACGTCTTGTTTAGGTGGTAGTCGGTTGGGGGGGGGGGGGGCATGGTTGGTTGCCCAAGTGGTAATCTAGGGGTAAACAGAAAGTTGATCATAATTTGGTCGAAAACATCCATAGGTCAACACCCAATCTTTGCAAGTGAGTCAAAAGTTCTTCCGGCAGTACCATATTATATTTTTTTAATCTGTAAACACAAACATATGTAAGTGCATAAATAATTTTCTAAAATAAAAATTAAACACTCGTTTTGAGTCGGCTTCGGAGCGGGGCTAGACCGTCCTAATAGCCGCCGGTTTTCCCATGTTGTTCTACTTAAATAAGAAAGCGAAAGAAAACGCAATAGCTCTGCTGATGTGGATCGATAATTACAGCGACTATGATAAAAACTATACGCAGGGCTGAGTCAGCACAGTGTTTCAACTCAACCAACACCTATTCTTTCATAAAATCAATATACGCGATTGATCAAAGAAACGCAGTACTAAATCATAGGCAGAAACGTAAGTTTAGGCATGCAAACTGATGCCGGAAAGACGTTGACTCGCTCTTTGAAAAGATTCAACTTGATGACCTTTATATTCAGAACCTTATTACTCTTTATCATGTATTACATAACAGCACCATCTCTGAAAGAACGCTCGCGTGTTCATTAAATGAATATTAAAATATTGTCAAATGGCTGTGTGAACAAAAAGTCAATGACCCGCTCTCCGAGCAAACCAACTACTTATCTGTGCCTTGATTTTTCTGCTTTAAAAAGGTCGTTCTGAGCTGAGAGTTTTAAAAGGGGAGCCTCTTACTCCACCGCCCACTCATCCGACACGCGCCACACACAAAGTCCGTACGCTCTCAAATTTCTGCTGCTTAAGATGCTTCCGGAGTTCTGCAGAGCCACTCTACTCCGAGGTGGGGGGGGGGGGGCATCATACTCGCCTCGTAGTACCCGCGCTTGTTGTGAATGTGTCATTTCATCTAGAGGTGGGGTAGGGGGCGGCTCGGACATTCCACTTTCGTTCCGACGGGGCCCCCCAACCGGCTGACAGTATCAGTCGTTCTGACAGACGGGGACCCCTCCAACCGGCTCCCACCAAGGCATCCCACCCGGCCCTAACACAGTCTCACCGGAGTAGAGTAGTAGAAAAACTGAGGCAGAAGTCACACTTTACTTCTACTATTCTAATTTTGGATTTCAAAAAAAGAAAATTATTTTTAGAAATGCGTGTTTTGAATGCTACTCTTTTTCTTTCAGATGGTATTACTTCCCTAAGTGGAATTGTCTTACCTATTATGTGAATGTTAATACCCGTTGTAATGAACCAAAATGAGGCTTTTGCTTTCAGCAAATTCTCTGTAATATCATCAAAAAGCTGCCAAGCGCTGACTTATTTTGCGCGTTGGCCATTTCAGCAGAGTGGATTTCACAAATCATTTGTAGGCTTATGTCATGCCACCGCCAATAAATAAAGATATTTTCAAACACATCTTTTCAGTGACAGAAGCAACAATACACCACAATGTCATCTTTCATATGTTCTCAAACTAAGGTAGAAAATTCACATTCTACATTATCTATACAAGTTTAATTGCCATATTTTCGAGTGTAAGAATGGAGTCTTTGTGCAATTATTTGCAAGGAATCATCTGATAAGTAAATTACTTAATTTCACACTAATTACAAAAACTACAATTCAGAAAATGTAATCTGCATGTTGTTTGGTGTTAATGACCCACATGCTTCAATTCATTGTCATTGTTCTCTCCGTTACTTTTTATAATGCTTTGCTAATTGGGGTGAATAGCTTTCTTGGAAACTTAGTTCTATTTCTCTCAGCTCCCAACACGTGCTCACAAGACATGGTGGTAGTGATCCGTCTCTGTAATGAACATTACCATTATGAAAGTCTGGATGTAGCAAAATACATATTTGGAATCATATAAATCATATAACTATGCACTTGATCTTCAAAACAAAAACAAAAAAATAAACATACAAAATTAGTGCTAAGGGCCCAAATGTTTGCTCAATTTTTCGGTAATTTTGAGATTTCGAGGTTGCAGGTAAGAAAGGTTTCATACCTGAACTGAACAAGTCATTCGAGTGAACCCGGCTATTCAAGCGCAAGATGTTGGATGTATCAAAATTTTACTGTAATAAAAATATCTCATTATAATGAATTCCTCATTTTATCTACAATAAGAGATGCATGCAGAACTATTTTTAAGTATGTATCTGCTTAGATTTTATAAAATGTTGAGAAGAATGTTTCGTAAAAAAAAATATGTCCAAATATATGAATGATAATTATGAGGATATAAGCTGTGTGTTCAGTTTCTCGAGCCATAACATGCATCACAGCGTTTTTCGAAGGCAAGATGTAATAAAATTCTCTATAACCCATTTTCTATATATGTGTTTTCTCTTTCATAACATATGTTTTTGTAGACTGGTAGTTTATTGATTATATTCAAAGCACAACACTATGTGACCACAAAGCTATCATAGAGTGAATGTATGGGTGAATTTGCCTTTTATTTGCATTCAGGTATGCAGAGATTTAATTTACCACATGAACAATCAGATCCAAAACTACCTGACATGACTTCTAAGTGATATAAGCATCACAAGCACTTAGATAAGAAAAGAAAATCTGAATCAGAAATCTAAAACCTGGTATGACCCACACATACCTAATTTGGCAAAACTTACCCTTCCATGTGACGTTTAAACTTGCCATCATTTTGTGATAAAAGAAAAAATAAAAGGTGACAGGAAACGGACGTGACTTTTCTGGTTTTCAAAACTTGTATGACCCATAATTATTTACAGCACAAGCTCAGATTATGACGCAAGTTATTCAGAGAGGTGACTTATACAGCACTGCATGGGTTCAATAAGGAAAGCTAACTGGGGCCATTCCATTAAGATACAATCATGATTATCTGTGTGATAAATTGTCCTGACACATCCATCATATCTGGTGTGTCATTAAAGAGTTACAATCTCCTACTATTTAAAGAGCAATAAATCTAAATCTTATTCGAGAGGCCCTTGTTAAAATTCGAACCTTGAATCATTTCAGACAGCTTTTATGAGATAAAAGCCATACTGGAAAGAGACAAACCAAAAGACCTTTTCAATTCCTCACAGCATTTCGGATCCGGGCTTTTAAAACCCAGGGACTGTGTGAAATTTGGCGTAGTTTAAATAACTTCAACTATTTAATGCCGAAAACCTTTTCACAAAGTCATAATTAGGTTTTAATGTAACTAGTGTATTTGTTTATTAACTTGAAAACGAACTGTTTAAATAATTAGGTTAAATGATTTACAGTACTAATATTTAATGTTCTCTCTCTCTCTCTCTCTCTCTCTCTCTCTCTCTCTCTCTCTCTCTCTCTCTCTCTCTCTCTCTCTCAGCAATGAAGATTAATATGCAACTTTGAGAAATCTTTCCAACAGATCTTCCCTCTGTGTTCAATTTCAACTCACAATTGCTGAATACACATGTAGCATTTTGTGACTCATTGGAATAGTATACATATACATCTTTTAAATTTGACAAAGGATGAACTATATATTTGCATTCTGAGTTGCTTAGAATTCTTTCCTCCTTGACTCCAGAGGCACACAAATATAAATAAACGCTAAACAGGCTTTTCCGTACAATTTTGACGTCATAATACTTTTGTTGTCGTATTGTCAAATGGTAGTTGACTGGGATCAAACTTCTCTTCTCCAGTTTTCAAACGGTTTAAGTCAATCAAATTTGCTACGACCCGCCATTTATTGCTGCACCAGCTGAGATTATGCTGTAAATGTATTCAGGGCAATGACTTTCAAAACGTACACGGGTCCAGTAAACAAAATCAGCATGTTATATGTAAATCTTACCAAGAGCATTCAATGAGCATATATTCCCCATTTTTATGTACGTTTCTTAGTGGCATAGTAAGAAATTGCCCCCCCCCCCCCCGCAAAACTTAATCATGGGGCCCCCTCCAAATAAAAAAAGTTTATGGGAATTTTGGGCCCCCACTAGGGCTGGCCCCCACCCCCACGTCCACCACAGTTGCGGATATTGCTTGGGCGGTTGCTACGCCACTGATGGTTCTATATTGTGAGACGACCATCAAATGTGTTCTGTCATTAGAAGATTGTCAGCTATTATTATTTTAAATACATTAACTCTTATCCACCTGGCAATAATTGAAATTCTCTCATTGAGTCATATCTGAAAAGTGTTACCAAATAAATGTCATATCAGAAATAGCCAATCAAAGGGGAGTTTTTTTGTTGATCACACCTCCTATGCTTTGGGTTTTCAAAACACAAGATGGTAGCAGATTTCTATTCGAGATATATTAAATTGCATTAAACAATTCTAAAAAGTAATAATATTAATGAAAGAAAACCTTAAAAAAGAGGCTAACTGTTACAATCCTATTTGATTGAATATTGATTTTATTCTGTTTGTAATGTTCTAAGTGTACAGGTTTACTATTTTTAATGTGCTGATTACGTGAGCACTTCTTGGGGCGGATAGGTAGATAACAATTGTTTGCAATGAAACTTCATTTCTTGTCTTCATATTTAAAAAAAAAAGCTTAAAGGTCAATTATAAAAACAAAAAACTGGCGGATTTTAATTGATTTTGCTAATTTGCGACATAACAAGTATTCTGAGGATTTTTCAGAAAATCATTGCACTTTCGACCAAAATTGAGCCTTGCTGCATCTCAAGATTCAGTACCATAATTTATTAAATCGACAAATATTGTTCAGATATATCTTTAAATGCACCATACTAAAAAAACTTTTTTTTTTAAATCTCAGACTATTTGTAGGATAATTACTTGCCTCTAACATGTTGACTTTATGGAATCTTTCCAAAACTGATGTGGTCATCTTGACACAGATATTCTCTGATAACATATTCGACAAAATGCGGCTCATTCCTCTTTAGCTGCTCAGATCTTTAAATGCACAAATTTCAAGACAATGTGATGTCACATTCCAAAGAATTCAAACACTGGTGCCTCTCCCAAAGAGATAGATTTGTGTTTCCTTTCCATAAGGGTCAAACGAACAAGAGAACTAATTGAAAATAGTATAGAGCTTGCATTATCTTAGATACTGTCCATAAATGTTTGATGTTACTTGGTTGCAATTCACTGCGTATAAATTTCACATTTAAGAAATGTCTTCGAGAAGTTGCAATGCTTAATTAGCCTTATTTATGGATAGTTGAACAAGGGGAGTAACTAGTTCATAAAGCAAATTATGATAAGCATATTCATAAAATAAAAGATCATGTAGTGGTGCGTCTATAAAGACAGTGTAGAGATTTACCTGGATTTCATGCAACGAAAATAATAATAATAATAATAATAATAATAATAATAATAATAATAATAATGTCCTATTCTTTATACAAAATTCTGTACAGCTATAAATTAAGTGAAAAGTCTTTTACATTCCGTTTCTTCAAGTGCAAAGATTGTTTGCATATTTGATTCTCTTTTTGGCAAACAAAGTACAGTTACTCCTTTCTTTAATGATAGCAAAACCCTAAGACAAATTTTGAAGGGTGCAATTATCATGGTCTGGTTCCCCTCGTTAATTTCTCAGTCTGCTATTTCAAGTGCCCCTTGACTGTCACGTCCAGGGGGGTGACAATTATAGATGAAAGTTCTGACACAGTCTAAAGGTTCGTCTTCATTATACTAAATCTGCTCGTTACCTGTCATCTGTCTCATTATTCTTCACCAGGCATTTCACAAGCAAATTAATGTTTTAGTGGTTTCAAAAATGAGCTACTTTTTTAATCAAAAGGTTTTTAGAAATGCATGTTTTCACAGGTAAATGAAAGCTTTAAGGTCTAAAGCAGAGTGTTATACTCATAATTAATGGTTTTGTTGCATATAAAATAACCTACATCTTGATTTAAAAATCTCTTCATCATAGCGAAATTAAATGATGTATTTACATAAGATTACGCAAGCATGCCACTATGCCACTGTGACATGATGTTAATAACTTCGGCTGCACCTTTTTCTATGGTTGTGAATTTTGTCAACTTCACACGTGAAATTTAGTATTCGTTTTTGTTACTATTTTGATATAATAGACTTAGGGTTATTCATTATCCACATTATTTTGTATTAGATGCAAAAAGGATATTCAACTTTCAATGATATGGCAGAGTTTCAAACAGAATGGTGAAATGAGTAAATATATATTAATTAACTACACGGAGAGGATTTCATCGTGGAGGTTACTAAAGACGGCCTAATATTTAATCTTGCGTGTATTTCTTTCCAGTTTGCTTATTATGTACATTTCTGTTAAGCTTATTTTAAAACCTCCTTATTTGAAGTCGTGCAAAACTAACATCCTTACTCGGGATCCAGAAGTGTAGTAAACACACACACGCACACACATGTACACTGCACGAGAAAGGATGATGAAACAGGATAGACAGAGAGATGAAGGATGACTAGATAGATACATGTGTGGACGATCGGATGGAGGGTATTAAGATTATAAACCTTTACGATCGCATGCGAAAATGATTTTGTTCACAATTTAAATTCATCATCGAAATCAATATTTTGTCTACTTCTTGTCGACATCATTTGGATGTTCCTACAAATAGAATAATATCCATAAATTATTAAAGAATTTGACTGATATTCTTCATATTAAACTTTTCAATATATATATATATATATATATATATATATATATATATATATATATATATATATATATATATATATATATATATATATATATAATGCAACAATGTTGATATCATATATATCAAAATCATTGTAATTGCCCAAGATAGAGTTACCTCGCTTAGTCCAATGATCTCAGGCTCCTGCTACTTCGAGTATTATTTGTCAATCATCGTATCGCCTTGTCTATTATTTTCGGAATTTTGGGTATCGTGAAAAATGAAACTTTTACTCTCGGCCAATTATCCTAAATATCGTCAGCAAGTTGTTGAAACATTGACTCATTTTGTGCTTAGCATTTTCAACAGGTTCAATGTCACCAGTCACATGAATTGCTAACCTAGTGCCACTTTTAAGTAATGATAATGTATGCCAGATGACAGAATAGAAAAAAAAGGCAAAAACGACGTGTGTGTGTGTGTGTATATATATATATATATATATATATATATATATATATATATATATATATATATATATATATATATATATATATATATATAGTCTTCATGCCATTTTTACAATAACCTTAACATAAACTGTCAAACAATTTGGACATGGTTAAATGAGGAACTGTTAAATCTTTATAGGCAGAAAATTGTCCTCCCTACTCTCTCTCTCTCTCTCCCTCTCTCTCTCTCTGTATGTATGTATTAGTAATTAAGACGATTAACTTTAGAGAAACCTTTTCAACAGCTCTTACTTCTTTCTGCTTTAAACCTATGTTAACCAATGCTAGATATTTTTACACTGGCAATCACTCAATAACAGGTACAGGAAATATTGTATAACCCACTCGACGGCACATACAAATATCTCCTGAATTTGAAGAGAATGAGTCCTATATTTGCATTCAGATGTGCTTGCATTTCTTTCCTCCTTGACTCAACGCATAAAATCTGTAATCCCATACCAAATACTTAGCGCGGTTGAATACTTCTTTCCATATCATTAGCACCCAGGTATACAAAGAAGTAAATGTTTTAATCTGAAATCTAAAAAACTAAAATGTTTATCTGAAATCTGAATCATAACTATATTCTACATACACAGCACTTAAATCTATAAAATATTTTTTTCTTCTCTTGACCTTTGGCCTCACCACCCTTTTATTTTCGTGTTGTCGAGTGGTAGTTGATTGAAGCGAATCTTGCTCCTTTAGTTTTCAAACCTTTTAGGTCAATAAAAAAAATTTTTTTATGACCCACCATTCGTTCCAGCAAAAGCTCAGATTATACCGAAAGTGTATTCAAACCAGTGGGTCATATAATGTACCCGAGTTCAGTATTCAAAGCTAATATGTCACATGAAAATTCATACCCTAAGAGGGAACATTAAAAGATCATAAATCTCTCAGTACTGATTTTCATTCTGAAACAGCAATGACATCTGGCCCCGCATAATCTAAACTTATAAAGTAATTAATAATGCTCAAGCAGAAAACACCAAATTAGATATGATACTTGGAGTAAACCTATATAATTTATATTTTGCATACTAGTAGAGACAGTGGCGGCGCGATGGTCGGGGGGGGGGGTGGTATTGCCCCCGGGCGCCGCCTCCGGAGGGGGGGGGGAGGGCGCCGTCGGGAGCATTTTTTTAGCAGCTGTAACCGGGGCGTAGATGTTAGCTGGGAGTTGGAGGTTGGCAACTGACATAAAAACTGTTTTCTGTGTCAAAGTAGGGGCGCCACTAAAGAACATTGTCTCCAGGCGCCTCGAACCCTCGCGCCGCCAGTGAGTAGAGGAGTCAACGTTGAGAATGTCCTGAAAGTTCTATAAGCCTACGTGTATTCAATGAAAGTTACAGATCGTGGATTTTAATGCTTTGAGCTTAGACTTGAGTTTTGCACTTCAAAAGCTGTCTGAATACAGGGCCAAGTTTGTCTTTTGAAGATTGTTAGCTTTTATTATTTAAAGAACATTAAACCTGATCCACGTGACGCTATTTGAAATTCGATTCCTAAGTCTTTTCAGAATGGCAATGGCCAAACAAAATAGCTCTTTTTATTCACAGCTTACCATAGCAGGGTCGTAAAAACTCAATGCTGGTCACAAATTTTATTAAAACGCCATTTGAGATAGATTAAATAGCATCAAAAACTTATAATACAGGACACAACATTTACGCTGTAAATACTGCAAATAAAGCAGATTCTAGTGGTTACGATTCCTTTTTATATACAGTATTAAATATTGATTCTTGGATTGGTTTTCTAAAATAAAAGCTATGTAACTTTATTATGCCTGCGTGAGTGTATTATTCGACTGCAAACAATGGTCTTTATGCTACTTTATCTGTATACGTGTATTGTTAAAGCTTGAAAGAGCAGAGTACTTAAGTTGGTGCAAATTGGTGGATAATAATTGTTGCAAATGTAACTTAAGTTTTGCTATGTTCAGAATTATGTTTTTACGATTTTCGGTAGAAATAGCATATTCAGTTTTGCAGTTTTCTTTTTCTAAATTTTGGCGCTATCGAGGAATACACTGTTTTTATATTCTCTCTGACTCTTGTTTCATGCCTCCACGCAAACAATTTTCTCGCACAATTTATTGTTATAAAAACAACTTTTAACAAAAGAAGGTATTTTAATCTGGAGGATCTTTAAAAGATGCACTAATCTGAGAATTTCTTTATTATACGGACCTTGTGTGACAGTTACTTTTTCTCATAATTTTGATTGTAGATTTGTCATAATATTTTTATGCTGCTTAGTAGTCCCCATATGAAACCTGGGACCCATGTGGCGCGTACCGCCGGACCTAATTAAATCTATGAAATTGCAAGCTTAATGACAAATCTGATGTCACAGTAGAGCGACTTCAAACACACCCCTTGTCTATTTAATTCATCCCTAATTGATGGATTTGTGGGCCCACATAATCAAGCAAGCATTGTACCAATTGACAATGTTACAGGTCTTTAATTATCCTGGAGATTTTTGTTGTCAATTTGTTTCAATTTTTTTAAAGATAATGGTTTCCAGTTGTTTCTTGGCTTTATCATCCTCCTCTCATGAAGAGTTTTTTAGAAAATATTTTTAAAAAGGTGCGGGGGGGGGGTAACCACTTCATAACTAAAGGATGAAAACTAGTTTCATAAAGCAAATGTTAATATGCAATGGTAGATGTCAGATGTAAAGAGACATCAAAGAGTTAGACCCGTACGAATATGTTAGCGCTTATTCTGTGGAAGCAATTTTCACACAATGGAATCACAACTTTTTACATACAGATGATCACAACATTTACCTTGATCGGTTACTGATGTTGATGACATGTTTGTACAAACAACAGAAAAACCGACATTAGTAAAGATGAGGAAGAAAAGGTTAACAATGATTAGCTGACAAAATATGGTGATAATATAAGGATGTTATTATTATTATATTTTTTTTCTCCTTTTAATAACAATTATTTCAATTATTTGTGAGGAAGAGATTCTTACAAATTCAAAATAGTAAATTTTTTCTTACTTTTCAAGCTTTAAATGGCAAAGTGATAATCCATAAAAGCATTAAAAAAATACAAATAAAACGGCATATAGGACACTAAATCTACGACTGCTAATACCATCATAATTTGTCATCAAAGAGGGAGGCCAGGACATTCACTATAAACTCAGGAGACTCCTGGTCAATACAGGATTTATCACATTTATGAATGAGGTTAGTACAGTAGCTTCATACTTTTACGGTCCCAGCTTCGTTCTCTGGTACCTTCTCGTGTGTCGAGGCTTCCCATCCAAGTTCAACGGTTTTGTTCAGTTTGTCAGGTTACCCCTACCACAACAGCGACCTGATCACACCACCACTGGACTGTTGGGAGCACTTAATATAAGTCGTTATAAAATGTTGCAAAACATCACGTAATTATGTTTGCGAATACCTTTATGCCAGGTTTTACGTTCCCATCATATCAGTATATCCTAAAACCCGAATTATCCTTGAAATATAAATCTTTAGTTCAATACATAGTTGGGAGAATATCAGTATGTGGGTGTCTTGAAATGCATATGTCTGCCAACATTGTGTTTCAATGACTCTTCAAGTCACCCTCCACATACCATTGCTTGCAGAGACCTCTTCTCTTTTATTGCTCAATCATGTTGCAATAACATGGTAGATAATTACGACCCTGTATCCCCCATTCAAGTATTGGTTGGAAACAAATAAGTAATGAATGTTATTGTCATATTCAAGAGCGTCGTCGTCATAGATCAAATGAATTATTGCAGCATTTCATGTTAGTTTCCTGTTCGGAAAATATATCACTAGTACCAGTTGTTGTCAGATTTTTTAGCGCTATAGTAATCTCTATATCTAACTTCAGAAAGTTTCAAATACACTTCAGTCTTTCTGCTGAAAGGGAGAAAAGCACAAAATAGACATTGAAAATTGAAGTCAAGCGTCTAATTGACAATTCAGAATTCATCAGCCGTTTTACGAACAGGGAATGTGTTAGAACGGAGTAGATACAGCCAGATTTGTCATATAAATGCGAAATTTTCAGACAGCGGCAATTGTGATTACCTGAACACAATTAATTGGTGAAGATATTCAACAAGATCAACTGCAACATTAGGCAAGTCACTTCGTGTGTGTGTGTGTGTGTGTGTGTAGATAGATAACATAGATAAAACACATGTACTATTAAACACTTCGTAACACACATGTACGTCAGATTTGTCGGCACACCTGACCTTTGAAACAGTTAAAGAAAAAAAAAAAAAAAACGAAAAAGAAAAGAAGAAAAAAAAAACAGAGACTTTGACTGCACTGCAAGCGCCCAAAGCTCGCTTGTTTTCGGTGCCGGGGTCTGAAGTCAATTTTTGTGTGCCAGACAGTTCCAGAGATTGTAATTGTGGGGCCTTTTGAAGTGTCAGCTACAGAACATTGATCTTACACTAGAAAGAGGCAGATGTACTGCCGAAACATAATGCTTCAGAATTATTTTTTTTTTAATTAGTCTTCAACACTAGATATTTGGACTGAGAGGATGAAATAAGAGCAAATATGATAATGAACTCTCATCTAATATATAATAGTTTAACCCTATGACCGGTTATTTTTTAACAGAGTGCCTTAAATCGACTTCAAAAACAACAACAAAAAAAAACAAAACAAAACATGCTAAAGTCGAATAGACACTACTGAAACTTTTTATGGGAGTGTGCCCCATCCACTTAAATCTGCACCTAATTGTTAAAGTCTATGTGTTATTGTTTCCATTTTCTTTAACCGTTTCACAAACCCGTGTATTACCCCCCCCCCCCCCCTTTATGCCATCTGGATGCACCTCATGTTGTAACCTACTTTGCCCTGCTGCAAAGTCCTTTTAATTAACTTTTAATTAATTCGTTAAGCCACCTGTTATGTGTTGTCAAATTGTATTCTACGTGTAATGCAATATGCGATCAAAACTACTTTTCATTCTTATTTTTCATTCTTGTCCAGAAAACACTTTGAACAATGACAGTTGACTGAGGTGGCGATCCTTCATCCCCCTGGTGTTCAAATTATTAAAATGGTGTTTCTAAATCGCAACCTTCTAATGGACTCGAGAGAAGTCAGCATTCTCAACATGACAATATGTAACAAATGTCTTACCTGTGTTACAAGTAGAAGTGTCGGTCCTTATTTGGTGAAAATTATAGATTTTCATAACTATCAACTAAGATTACTTCCCCCCCCCCCCCAGCGTGAATGTGGGGAGGGAGCTACTCCCCCCCCCCCCCCCGCATCGTTCAGTACTCACCGGTATGAAAAGGACAGGTCTTTTGATACTGGCCAAGCCCCAAGATTAAAACCTTGTAGATCTGCAAGAGCCCCAAACTGGACTAACGTGTATTCGGTGTCTATGTCTAAAATCAATCGGTGAATGCCGGTCAGCTCCAGATGGGTCTAAAGAGCGGTTCAGATTGAGAATTTCGGGTCTGTCGGGACAGGTTAAATATTTTTAATTTATAAAAAAATAAAAAATAAAAAATCAAACGATTTAATTGGCCAGGTAAAAAAAAATGTCCCTTGGTGAGATATACATATGTGAACTTGATCAGGTGACATGTATATTTGTGTATACTAAGACAGCAGCCTCATGTAGACAAAGGCACTGTTATATTAGTCTTGATTTCTGATATTTGTACCTGCGGCCACACAGGACTTATGAGAAAAAAAGGTTGTTTTTCTCTTTGTTTTTGTTCTGGGTCTTGGAACTATAAATCGATTTTACAAGAAGGCTTAGTTAAAAATAAAACCTTTGTGGGAAATTGGACGACTTTAGAGTTACGTGCTGTAGACCTGCGCTTAAGATTCCTATTCCAGAGATGTATACAGTCGAAAGTGCTACACACAATATTTACACGATATACTTGTTCTGAAGTCTTTAGGAGCTTCCAATCATAATATGGACACCAATGTCGTGCATGTTCGGATAATATAATGAAGTTAGAGAATCCTTTTGCTGATAAACGCATTTTAACGTATATATCATGATCCGAATTGAATAACCCTTCTTTATATCGATTGACCTTTACATTATTTCAATAGAACCGGCCATCTTCAAAACTAGTAGACCACTTGCACAAGGACACAAGTGCAACCACTGCATGGCCCTTAACAGTGACTCGAAGCGTTCGCCTAATAAATGTAAACCAAATGTGGACCAGTATGATATTTTTCATATTCTTTTTCTAACGATACCAAAGAAATGGTAGAGACGATGCTTGATAGGTGTGCAATACACATACTGCATCATTCACTCTATGTGTTTAACAAAAAATGTGCACATTTTCTCCAGCCTATGCAGGCAAAAACAAATAATATGCACATTTTATCCAGTCTATGCAGGCAAAAACAAATAATATGCACATTTTATCCAGCCTATGCAGGCAAAAACAAATAATATACACATTTTATCCAGCCTATGCAGGCAAAAACAAATAATGTGCACATTTTCTCCAGCCTATGCAGGCAAAAACAAATAATATGCACATTTTATCCAGCCTATGCAGGCAAAAACAAATAATGTGCACATTTTATCCAGCCTATGCAGGCAAAAATAAATAATATGCACATTTTATCCAGCCTATGCAGGCAAAAAGGTACTCCATACAGAGTATTCTATTTGTATCAGTCATTATAAATGACTATGTAATTTATTGTATCAGTCATTATAAAAAACTATGAATGTAATTTGTTAATAGGCTTGGCATGAATCTTCAGAGCTTTCATTAGCGAGAGTCCCTGCTTCGAGGATCTTCATTTTCCACATGTAATGGCCTCTCGGTGTTTAAAAATTGTGTCTGCAGTAGTCTATAACCCTAGATTCATATTTTTTTTTTCACCTGTACTACTGCATAGCGAGACATATGGATCACTTTCCAGCAGTGATGGTAATGGCGGTGGTGAAAACATTAAGATTTTGCGCTCAAGGTTTTCTTTTCTTTTTCTTTTTTTAACTTGCCGGACATTCATCATAACGTGGTTCGCAGAAGAGTCTTAGTCTTCCACGCAATCCTTTTTGGAGGCTTAGTGCTCCACGGAATCCTTGTTGAAGACTTAGTGTTCCACGCAATCCTTGATGTATCACTTTCCAACAGTGGTGGTTATAATGAGGGTGAAAACAGTAGGATTCTGCATTTGAGGTTTTTAAACTCGCCTAACATTCATGATAGCATGGTTCGCAGACGAGGTTTAATCTTCCACGGAATCTTTAGAGTTCCGCGCAATCTTTAGTGTTCAACGCAATCTTTGCTGGATCACTTTCCAGCAGTAATTGTTACGGGGATGGTGAAAACATTGGGATTCTGCGTTCAAGATTGTTAAGCTCGCCTAACATTCATTATAACATGGTCCACAGACGAGGCTCAGTCTTCCACGGAATCCTTGCTGGAGACTTAGTGCAACAAAGAATCCTTGTTAGAGACGTAGTCTTCCATAGAATCCCGGTTGAAGACTTAGTGCTTCCCGGAATCCTTGTTGGAGACTTAGTACTCACGGAATTCTTATTTAAGACGTAGTGCTCCACGGAATCCTTGTTGGGGACTTGGTGCTCCACGGACTCCTTATTGGAGACTTCGTGTTCCATGCAATCCTTGTTGAAGGCTTAGTGTTCCACGCAATCCTTGTTGGAACACTTTCGAACAGTGATGGTAATGGCGATGGTGAAAACATTACAATTTTGCGTTCAAGGTTTTTAAACTAGCCTAGCATTCATCGTGGCATGATTCGCAAAGAAGGTTTAGTGTTCTACAAAATCTTTGTTGCAGACTTAGTATGCCAAGGAATCTTTGTTGGAGGCTTAATGTTCCACAGAATCATTGTTGGAGACTTAGTGTTCCACGTAATTGTTATTTAAGACTTGTGCTCTACGGAATTGCTGCTGGAGACTTATTGTTCCACGTAATCCTTGTTAAAGACTCTGTAATCCACTAAATTGTTGTTGGAGAATTAGTGTTCTAGGGAACTCTAGTTAAAGACTAAGTGTCACACGTAATCGTTGCTGGAGGCGGTGTTCCGTGACATCCTTAGTATTCTCCGGAATCTTTGTTGGACACTTAGTGTACCATGGCATTCTTTGCTGGAGTTAGTATTCCGCTAATTTTGCCAGCTTTTGCACTATATGTATTTTTTAAAATTTGGCTCGTATCAAAGGATTCCCAAAAATAAAATCCTCGTTTATTGTCTCGGTTCCTATCTCTCTGCCATTAAATCTGTATCTAGATCTGGGTTTGTTTTTTAAAAAATTGATTCTGTATGAATGTTCTAACATATTTTATCATATCTTCCTTATGTACAAATATAAATAATTGGTCCAGTATTTGAACTTAACAGCTGCAACCATATTTCTATGTCTTGATTAGCAATTTAAGCCAGCGTAGTAGTAATTTGTGGTACAAAAACACAGTTTACATCTGTGGTTTCTTCGTTACGGGATTCCTCTGCGTTCTTGATATTTGCAGATAGGGAGATACCCTAATTGTCATCGATAATATTATTTTTTCAAATTAGTTTGCCGGTTTACCAATTTTAGATAGATATTATATACTTTTTTAATAGCAGTTAACCGCATTTAAATATAAGTACACATGTATATTGTCTGTTAGTCGCTACTTGTTAGCAGAGAATCGCGAATAAAAGAAGTTACACGTTATCTATTAACGAACGATCCCTGGGAGCGCTTATCTCTGACGACTATCTGTTGAATTGTTTCGTACACCATATAAAAACGGATTCATGCAAAATACCACCATGAACACGAAGACCCCATTTCTTTCAATAAAACTAGTTCAAAAAGAGAACTTCTTTTTTTTTCGATCACATTTTATCCATACGTTTTCCTTGTATTTGTAATTACCGGATATTGTTTCTGGCATGACTCCTTTGATCCTGGAGCAAGAAAAGTTATGGCAATGTTGATGCAAGTAATTGAGAAGTCTGATGTACTTAATATATGCATTTTACCATGCGTATCCTCATATACCACACATACCGTTTTTTTGTAAATCACAGACCTATATTTGAACAATACGTAATTTCTAATATGGATGGAAATGATAACTCTTAAGGTGAAAATGATTATTTTCATTTCCGTTTAAGCTTTTATAAGTGGCTGGATCTAAAAACTACAACCGAAACCGCCGAATACATGTACAAGGCAAATAGAAATCAGGGCAAACTGAAATTAAATTTTACAAAATCCACAGGCTCTCTATCCCGAATAAGAACAAGCGTTAAATAAACGATGATAATAGCAAATGTATATTTTTCTATAAGTCTGCTTAATTTGAATCTGATCACAGAGTAAATCTCTAATGTATACTTGGTTTTAATTTACTCAGTAAGCATGCGCGAACTAAGTGGCGGCGCGACGGGGAGGGAGGGTCGGTGACAATTGCCTACGGGCGCCGGGCGAAGGGGGGGGGAGACGTCTTTGTTTTGTTTTGTTTTTTTTAGCTGTAATCGGGGTGTAGATGGGGGTGGAGGTTGGCAACTGACATAAAAACTGTTCTCTGTGGCAAAGTGGGGGCGCTTACTAAAGAACATTGCCCCCGGGCGCCTCGGTAGGGGTGCCACTAAAGAACATTTCCCCCGGGCGCCACGAACCCTCGCGTCTCCGCTGGGCGAATTCTACCAAGCTATCAAATTATTTTTGTTCTGTTATTCTAATAGTTGCATGATCAAATTATATGTGCACGGTCACGTTATTCAATCTTCACAACCAATCTGGTTTAATATTACAACATAGTGTTAATATACACAGATATAAAACTTTCATGACACATTACCAGATATAGAGAGAATGACGGAGAGAAAGAAAGACAGCGGAGGGGGGGGGGGGTACAATATCACAGTTAAATGTATATGATACGGTTCCGCACCTCGGGTTAGACAAGTCCAGTTGTAGCTATCCCGAACCTCTGGTAGGTATGCATATATGTACGTGGTTTAAAGGCACATGTTAGACAATCAAAATGGTAAAGTTAACATAAAAATTGCCAAAATCTTGAGGAAGATAAATCCTTCCAAATAAAGGTAACACGTGTTCGTATACAATACAAGATAAAAGGTAAGAGGTCAACAATCATAAAAAGTTAATAAAAATAAAATATACAGGTAAAAGATCTTTGCAGACCGAGAGTCTGGTAAAGGTCTATACATGTGACTGTAACACTTACAACGTGGATTACCAACAGGAGGCCCAAGCAGACCTGAGATCGCTCACCTGGTTGACATCTGCCTGATAGCCAAACACTAGAGCAGTTTGCCAAGATATCAGGATCAGTAGGATGCCAAGATATCAGAATGCTGTAGAAATGTATTCCAATGTTGTTGATTGCATATGCTATGAAAACAAAATTTTGTTTCAAGGCTTTTAAATTTGTGTGTCTTCGTCCATATTTGATGGAACATCAGCATAATTTGTCCAATATTCAAAGGTTTCTATGTCCGGATGCTTTCTGTCAAAGTTGGGCAAATTCTGTTGAGCGGTTTTTTGAGATAAAGTTCTTTAAATGTTTTTCTATTTTTGGTAACGGCAGCCACATTGGATGGCAAACTGGCATAAAATGTACAAAGCTGAAAATCCCTTAATGACATGATGCTTTCTATCAAATTTGGTAAAATTCTGTTGATGGGTCTTTATGTTGTTTTTATTTTTAAAAGAAATCCTGTAGTTTATTTTTAGTAACATCAGCCATTATCTAATGGTAGATTGACATCATTTGTGCTCATCTGATATGCTTTGATGACAATTTGCTTTCTGTCAAATTTGTACAAAATCCGCTAAGCACATGCGGAGAAGTCATTTAAAAGATTTTCTATTTTTAGTAACAGTGGCTATATATTTAGAGGCTGATCAGCGTCACATTTACAAATTGAAAGCCCTCCATACCAGAATGCTTTCTGTCAAATTTGATCAAAATATATTGAGCCGTTTTTTTGGAGGAAGTCAAAATATTTCTCAATTTTTAGCAACAGCAGCCACGTTTGATGGCAGATTGTCATCTTTTGCATAAACTTGAAAGCCCTTTATGAAAGGATGCTTTCTGTCAAATTTGGTCCAATTCTATTGAGCGGTTTTTGAGAAGTAATTTAAGGGTTGTCTGGATTTAGTACTGGTGTCAATATTTGATATCAGTCAGCATCATATGTATAAACTTGAAAGTTATTTATGCCAGGATGACTTCTGTTAAATATGGTCAAATTCTGTTAGTGTTTTTGAGAAGAAATAATTTATATTTTTAGTAACGGTGGCCATTTTGATGGCGGATTTGAATCAGTTGTACAACATTAAAAGGTGTTCATGTCAGAATGCTTACTGGTAAGTTTGGTTGAAATTCGTCAATGGTTTTTGTTAAGAAGTTGAAAATAGCAATTCTTGACAGATGCACAATGGATGCTGGGCCACACCAAAAGTTCACTGGTCTTTTTTGGTCATGTGAGCTAAAAATCTGGTTCAACTGCTGATTAGCTGACTATGGAAGACCATTAGTGTCAGGTTGTCATATAAAAAAAAAATTAGCAATACTTTTGTGAATATTTGCCACATTGGAAATATACTCAATCCTTTAGCAAATGTTCACAATACTTTTGTGGCTATACACCAAACAATGGCAAATATTCAATACTTTGTGACTATACACCAAACAATGGCAAATATTCAATACTTTGTGACTATACACCAAACAATGGCAAATATTCAATACTTTTGTGACTATACACCAAACAATGGAAAATATTCACAATACTTTTTGTGACAACACACCAAACAATGGCAAATATTCACAATACTTTTGTGACTATACACCAAACAATGGCAAATATTCACAATACTTGTGTGGCTATACACCAAACAATGGCAAATATTCACAATACTTTTGTGACTATACACCAAACAATGGCAAATGTTCACAATACTTTGGAGAAAATTCACAATACTCTAAGACTGCATGCAATACTACTGCAAACATTTGCAATCTCTTCGGAAATATCAGCAATACTTTTACAAATATGCACAATAACATTGCGAACATTTGGAATACGTTTGAGAACATTTGCAATACGTTTGAGAACATTTGCAATACGTTTGAGAATATCTGCAATACGTTTGAGAATATTTGCAATATGTTTAAGAATATTTGCAATACCTACGCCAATATACGCAATATGTTGGCAAATATTTGCAATATCGTTCCAAATATTCTCAATATTATTGCGAATAATCTCACCATATTTGCCAATAAAATTGCTAATATTCTCAAATCTTATTGGTAAAGCTTTGTACGTGTGAAAGTATGTATGTGCATATGTATTTATGTATGCATGTTTGCATACATTTATTTCTGAATCCCTGGATGTACATTTGTATGTCTGTATTATGGCCTACTGGATGGATTTTTATGTATCTTTGTATCTGTCAATCAGCACATATGTACAATGTATGTATGTATGTATGTATGTATGTATGTATGTATGTATGTATGTATGTATGTATGTATGTATGTATGTATGTATGTATGTATGTATGTATGTATGTATGTATGTATATATGTATGTATGTATGCGGGCATGGAAATGATTAGTTGACATTGGCTGATTATGGAAACCAAGACAATGACCGTACAAACATACTTAGATACATACATAGTATGTATATTCGAAAATGTATTGAACATATTTTCAACATTTTTTCAAATATTCACAAAAGTATTGCAAGTGTTCACAAAATACTTTTTATTCCTAATGACTCAGCTTGGTATTAATGGGTTTCCATAGTCGACAGACAACTTTCCATATAATATTCATTTGGGCGTCTGTCAACATCAAAGAAAGGTGTAGCTGTGTGCATATGCCATGGATACTTGATACAAACGAGATAGTTCATCTACATCAGCATGTATGATGAGATAGTTCATTGACATCAGCATGTATGATGAGATAGTTCATTGACATCCGCATGTATGATGAGATAGTTCATTGAAATCAGCATGAATGATGAGATAGTTCATTGACATCAGCATGTATGATGAGATCGTTCATCTACATCAGCATGTATGATGAGATAGTTCATTGACATCATCATGTATGATGAGATAGTTCATTGACATCAGCATACATGATGAGATAGTTCATTGACATCAGCATGTATGATGAGATAGTTCATCTACATCATGTATGATGAGATAGTTCATTGACATCAGCATCAGATAATTCATCAACATCAGCACGTATGATGAGATAGTTCATCTTCATCAGCATCAGATAATTCATCAACATCAGCACGTATGATGAGATAGTTCATCTTCATCAGCATCAGATAATTCATCAACATCAGCATGTATGATGAGATAGTTCATTGACATCAGCATGTATGATGAGATAGTTCATTGACATCAGCATGTATGATGAGATAGTTCATTGACATCAGCATGTATGATGAGATAGTTAATCTCCATCAACACGCATGACGAGATTTTTCATCTACATTAGCACACATGATGAGAAAGTTCATCGACATCAGCATGTATAAGATAGTTCATTAACATCAGCATGTATAAGATAGTTCATCTACATCAGCATGTATAAGATAGTTCATTAACATCAGCATGTATAAGATACTTCGTCGACATCAGCACACGAGATAGTTTATTGACATCAGCATGCATGATGAGATACTTCATCGACATCACCACGTATGATGAGATAGTTCATCGACATCAGCATGTATGATGAGATAGTTCATTGACATCAGCATGTATGATGAGATAGTTCATTAACATCAACATGCATGATGCATGCCTATCAATATCTACAGTTTCTGTGGCTACGGTCTTAATGAATATTCCATTGTTAAGTCAGACGGACAGTCATTCATTTCAAATACAACATGCACAAAGCTTTTATTTTTATTTTTATTTTTGCAGAGACAAAACACCCCAGAATTTTTCGAACCTGTAAGGATAAAACAGATCTTTGCTTGTGCATGAAAATCTTGCGAACTGCGATATAAAAAGATAAGTGACACCCATCGGAAATATTCAGTTGTGCAGTCCTTTACCAGACTCTCATAAGGTATAGACTTCTCAGAGTTGGAATATTCAGTTGTGCAGTCCTTTACCAGACTCTCATAAGATATAGACTTCTCAGAGTTGGAATATTCAGTTGTGCAGTCCTTTACCAGACTCTCATAAGGTATAGACTTCTCAGAGTTGGAATATTCAGTTGTGCAGTCCTTTACCAGACTCTCATAAGGTATTGACCTCTCAAGAGTTGGAATATTCAGTTGTGCAGACTTTTACCACTCTCATGCAGCCTAGACCTCTTAGAGTCAATAATATTAAGTTGTGCAGACTTTTACCAGACTTGCACAGCATAAACCTGAGTCAGTAATATTCAGTTGAGCAGACTTTTACCAGACTCTCATAAGGTATAGACTTCTCAGAGTTGGAATATTCAGTTGTGCAGTCCTTTACCAGACTCTCATAAGGTATAGACTTCTCAGAGTTGGAATATTCAGTTGTGCAGTCCTTTACCAGACTCTCATAAGGTATTGACCTCTCAAGAGTTGGAATATTCAGTTGTGCAGTCCTTTACCAGACTCTCATAAGATATAGACTTCTCAGAGTTGGAATATTCAGTTGTGCAGTCCTTTACCAGACTCTCATAAGGTATAGACTTCTCAGAGTCGGAATATTCAGTTGTGCAGTCCTTTACCAGACTCTCATAAGGTATCGACTTATTAGAGTTGTAATATTCAGTTGTGCAGTCTTTTACCAGACTCTCATAAGGTATAGACTTCTCCGAGTTGGAATATTCAGTTGTGCAGTCCTTTACCAGACTCTCATAAGGTATAGACTTCTCAGAGTTGGAATATTCAGTTGTGCAATCCTTTACCAGACTCTCATAAGGTATTGACCTCTCAAGAGTTGGAATATTCAGTTGTGCAGACTTTTACCACTCTCATGCAGCCTAGACCTCTTAGAGTCAATAATATTAAGTTGTGCAGACTTTTACCAGACTTGCACAGCATAAACCTAAGTCCGTAATATTCAGTTGAGCAGACTTTTACCAGACTCTCACACAGCATAAACCCCCCAAGTCAATATTCAGTTGTGCAGACTTTTACCACTCTCATGCAGCCTAGAACTCTTTGAGTCAATAATTTTCAGTTGAGCAGACTTTTACCAGACTTGCACAGCATAAACCTGAGTCAGTAATATTCAGTTGAGCAGACTTTTACCAGACTCTCACACAGCATAAACCTGAGTCAGTAATATTCAGTTGAGCAGACTTTTACCAGACTCTCACACAGCATAAACCCCCCAAGTCAATATTCAGTTGTGCAGACTTTTACCAGACTCTCACACAGCATAAACCGGAGTCAATAATATTCAGTTGTGCAAACCATTACCAGACTCTCACTCAACATAGACCTCTCCAAATCATTAATATTCAGTTGTGCAGACTTTTACCAGACTCTCTCTTAGTCATGTGAAAGTCTGGTTGAACTATAATACTTTTGAGTCATCCTTTTATCAGAAACGTATGGGAGATATTAATCTGAGAACTCGAAATTTGTCAGTATAGCATGGATTCCCTTACAATATGATGCAATTGAAGGCCAAAATTTTAAGTCAAATAGAAGGCACAACTCTAAAAGTTTGACAAAAATGGTGAAAATCAAATGTGGTGCAAGTCTGCTTAATTGTAAAACCTAATACCAAATTTGGTTTCAATCTATCAAGTCTTTCAAAAGATAATGAGCATACACAAGAATTGGTTACAGACGCAACATGATGCAATGGTCATTACTGTAATTTTTACATGAAAATCTCACAAATAGGTCTGTCTAAAAATGACCATGGTAATTTCCTATAATAAAGAAAAGAAATGTGATTGAAACAAACTATACAAAGTCTATGACATGGCAATTTTCATACCATACCCAATATCAACACTTGTAATCCTTAGGTCCCTGTGCATATATATATAATATAGTTATGGTTTGATGTGGGGTATGATATGAAAATTGTCATATTATATTCTCTAATTCAGCACATACATATAACATTTTGAGAAAGATATTACTACTGGAATAATAGTTTTGAAAAGTATGTACCCAGAACCCAGAGGCTATTAGAAAGATATATATGGGTTACGATGTGTTAAATTCTAGTACCCCAGTTGGTTACTACACAATATAATTGCAGGTTTTATATCCTTTTAAACACACCTATATTTCATAATTGTGAATAATTACTAATGACTGAAAGTTAGGAAAAGGTAAGCCATCAAGCTAGTACTTTCTTATAGGTAAGCATTCAAGCTAGTACCTTCATAAAGGTAAGCATTCAAGCTAGTATCTTCATAAAGGTATGCATTCAAGCTAGTACCTTCATAAAGGTAAGCATTCAAGCTAGTACCTTCATAAAGGTAAGCATTCAAGCTAGTACCTTCATAAAGGTAAGCATTCAAGCTAGTACCTTCATAAAGGTAAGCATTCAAGCTAGTACCTTCATAAAGGTAAGCATTCAAGCTAGTACCTTCATAAAGGTAAGCATTCAAGCTAATACCTTCACATAATTAAGCATTCAAGCTAGTATCTTCATAAAGGTAAGCATTCAAGCTAGTACCTTCATAAAGGTAAGCATTCAAGCTAGTACCTTCATATAGGTAAGCATTCAAGCTAGTACTTTCACTTAGGTAAGCATTCAAGCTAGTACCTTCACATAGGTAAGCCTTCAAGCTAGTACCTCATATATGTAAGCCTTCAAGCAAGTACCTTCACATAGGTAAGCCTTCAAGCTAGTACCTTCACATAGGTAAGCCTTCAAGCTAATACCTTCATACAGGTAAACCTTCAAGCTAGTACCTCGTATATGTAAGCCTTCAAGCTAGTACCTTCACATAGGTAAGCCTTCAAGCTAGTACCTTCACATAGGTAAGCCTTCAAGCTAATACCTTCATACAGGTAAGCCTTCAAGCTAGTACCTTCATACAGGTAAGCCTTCAAGCTAGTACCTCGTATAGGTAAGCCTTCAAGCTAGTACCTTCATATAGGTAAGCCTTCAAGCTAGTACCTTCATACAGGTAAGCCTTCAAGCTAGTACCTCATATAGGTAAGCCTTCAAGCCACTGCCTTCATAAAGGTAAGCCTTCAAGCTAGTACCTTCATATCCAAAGGCCTTCTCTGAGCTTCTGAATTTATATTAGGTTAGCAGGTTCTTTACCTTGCTGACTACCAAGCAACCATCTGCTTCTGAAATCTGCCCAACCCTTTATGGGATCTAAGAAAAAACAACTTGCAAACAAGCATAATTTTCATGTTTTTATTAAAATATTTTTGCTTGTATCAATGTAAGAATGTATGCGAATATCACACTTCCCTTCCATTTAAGATACAGACAGACAAACAGCCAAACAAGACATCAACATTCACAATGTCTATATTGAAACAAATTGCATTCATGTCACCTTCTAATGCATACCTTTTTACAAATGATAAAAAAATCTGAACTTATATTCATATATAATACTGAGAAACTTTGTAGCAAAAGACTCTTTCAAAAATGTTTAAAGAAATGACTTCTAAAAGAAAAAAATAATAAAAGCAATGAATGAAAGAGCTCTTTTGAGAGTGGAGTCAAAGAGTATCATTACAAAAGGTACCAATTTTTAAATTTTTTATTTTTGTAAAGAAAGATCTATGCATATTCACTGTTAAATTTTTTTTTAAAATGGTGGTAAGAAAACACTATAAAGCACAATGTTAAATATTTAAATTAGCTATTAGTGATATAATTACATTTTTGTGTTACATTTTTTTCACAAGCTTCTGCGCAAGAGTAGATGTAAACAGCAATATACACAGAAACTGTGTCACATGACCAACAAAATGGCTTCAATCACATGACCCAGAAAGCAACACCTGATGAAGACTAAGAGGATACCAAAAGCTTGTAATAAAGAAAATGTTGACTCGGAAAAGATATCATAATCTCAGCCCCTACACTCTGCTTGATCACTTGTTCAAGAGTTATTTCCCTTTCCAGTTGGAAAATTTGGTTTCTTTCTTGGAGTCATATTGATGAAACTTTGATTTAAATCATTAATCAGGACATTGGCAAAAATATGCGGACATTTTACAGTAAACCATCTGAACCAAAAGCAACATATCAAGCCTTTTGAAAATACTGACATCAAATTTGTTTAGTCGATGAGCAAATTTATTGTTTTGTCCCCTATCCTTTGCAGAGATAACTCGTTACAATTTTGCATCCACCTGGCCATTAGCAAATTGTCTAATCTGGTCATATATCATAATGACAGAGTAAGTTACAACTACAGTATACACATTAAATATAATTCTTTATTTTTTCAATCATAAAATTGTTTACCTAAAAGATAGAGTAGGACTGTTTAAATCTAGGCTTGATTATGTCACCACATTTTCTGGATATGTTGACAAATAGTTCTAATAAATGCTAGACCTTTTCTATTTTTCTTTTAATCTCATCATAATTTTGAGAATCAAACTGGAATATTTCTGTCAAGCCTGAAGAAAATTTAAAAATTCAATAAAAGCCTGTCTGTAAATTATTATTATTATTACATTATTATTATTATTATATTATTATCATCATCATTATTATTATTATTATTATTATCATTATTATTACTATTATTATCATTATTATTATTATTATTATTATTATTATTATTATTATTATTATTATTAAATGATAACATGTAACAGAACATTGTCAAGAGTATTTACAAGATCCATACAGTCTGAAATACAGTATTTTCCTATGATAAGATTTGGGTGGCCAGTCTTTTTTAATGTTTGAAAAGTATAGGGTGTGGGATAACAGAAAGAAAGACTTTCTTAAAGAAAACATTTGCCAAAATTTTGCTAGAGTCAAGGCTGGGATTATGATCCAGCAAATATTAGGGGCTGGGATTATGAGCAAGTAGAGAGTAGGGGCTGGGATAATGTTCAAGCAAAGAGTTGGGGCTAGGATTATGATGAAGCATGGGATTATCATGGAAGAATTACAATATGCAAAAACTGCATTTCCTTTTAAAATGTATGATATGCTGAAACAATGGCCATATTCTGTGGACAGTCATTCAAACCTGTATATCACAAAAATAGTGGCCTTACTACAAGCAGTTTTTGCAGACAGATGGTCTTGATATGCAAGTAAGAGTTATTTCAACAGACTGAAAGAAATAAAGAACAGATAGAAAAACCGATACAACTTTTTAAAGAATAGAGAGAGTGATCGATAGATAAAAAATAGAGATCATTTTTAAAACAAATTAGGCAACAAAAAAAATGTGTGTTTCCAGTTGGCCGACCATCCCTGTTTCTCATTGTTGACCCTAGTACTCCCCTCCCCCACTTTTTTTTTTTAAAATAAAAAAAATCACATTGTCGAAATTGATTTGTGCATCTAATTGAGCCAGTTTTGCCCAGACTTTGAAGCGCTTGAAATATTATTTGATTTATATATAATGGTTTTTTTTAAAAATATATATATAAAAAAAAAAAATTACCTACCCTAATTTTAAAACCAGTGCAATAGGAAACACACATATTTTTTTTTTGGGCCTTAGTACAATTTATTCATTGTGATACATACTGTATTGGGACCTTTGTATCATCATACGATATGTATAGTCATAAAATCACCGACAATTCACAGTTCTGTCGATACTTCATACTAGTCATTTTGACTATGTATATAAATATAAAGAAATTGTCCAATATTTATTTGCTACAGACATGATTAAAATGATTAAAATTTGTGAAGTCCATAATATTACAAATTTTATGATATGTTTAAATCTCTCATTGCATCTGATCAACTGAAGAAAAAAACAATACATTTGAAATTTTTTAATATCTGGATCTTGATTATTCTTACAACAGATCTATTTAAAATTAAACAGCATGCCAAAAAATTAATGCAAGTATCAAGTAAATATTCTTTTGTCTTTCATAAATTTCTACTATGCAACCTTGTTCGTAGATCAAACGATGAGATGCCAACCAAATCATATCTTTATAGATCTAAAGGAGTACAAAGTCTGCAAAACAGTCTAATTACCTTGTATCAGAAATATATTTGTAAACCAGTCAAAGAAAAGAGAATTAAACCCCTTGCTCTTTTGTATTCATTGAAAGAAAGCATAAACAGTCTCACATCAAATACTTTACAAACAGTACCATTAAAAATGATTGTTTATGAAACATTATCTAATATTTAAAGAATAAATTACATCCAAGACATGGTCTATGGTAAATATTCCATTCCAGTGGAATGGCCTTGCAAACTGACTAGAAATAAAATAATTATAACACTGAACAACAGTTGAATGAAATAATTCACAGAAATGATCCATGAAAAATATGGCAGTCGACACGCAGCAAAAAAGGAGGCAATATTATGACCTTGACCTCTGTTCAAGGTGATATGAAGTACAGCAATGATGGCAGATGAATCTATATTTTTAATCACATATCAATATTTTAAACCACATATTGCACTTCTATCTTAAATCCTAATAAAGACTGAAAAACAATGAAAAATGCTGAAACTACACTGAGAACAGGATCAACAAGAAGGCCTACAAATTCTACTATTTATGTATTAAGTATTCACATTCCAACAAAGGTTGCAAACAAAATTTTAATTACTGTTAAAAGAAAATAAATTGATCACCGCATGCAAACGAAAATGCAAAACTTTTATGTTTCTTCTACACTCTATTACAGTGGTTTCACAACCCCGGGTTGCGACCCAAATGAGCGTAGCGAGGACACTCGTGACCCTATACCGGTACTGCATTTTGGGTCGCAAAAGATGGTATTTAGGGTCGTGATCAATAAAGTTTGGTAACCACTTCTCTATTCGAACTTGACTGAAGAAAATGACTATCCTTAATGCAAAAAGTTGTTGCTGTGAAAAGAGTAAATGAAAGTAAGAATAAAAGACCAATTGTTGTACATTTATATTTCTTACATAACTGTACAATACTGTCGTGTTTTCTATAAATTCCCTGTTGCAAACTTGTGAGCATATGTGCTTGGCAGAACTGATTCTTTAATTCAAGCTGCCTTTGTAATTTAGTCACAAGAAGGTTAAAATTTTATATGCAATTTTTAACTTCACACTGTTTAAGTAGGCCATTTACATTGAAAATATTGTTCAAAGGTTAAAAAATAACAACAGATTTCACACAAAATTATGATCATGTCTAAAAATGCGTGCTGTGTCAATATTTTAAAATCACCATACAAAAGTGAGCCAGGCTTTCATCATGATATGGTCTGAAGCAATTTGGAAAAAGTCTTAATTTTCAAAAAGCGCACAGACATGTTTACATAACTGAATACATACCGTATACACTCGTGTATAAGCCGGGTCCAAATGCAAACAACATAGACCCTGATCTGCCATCACATAATGCACCAGCAGATCAGGGTCTATGTTGTTTGTTCTACTGATTAGTTCTTACAAACAGCATAGACCCAGATCTGCCAGCGCATTATGTGACGGCAGATCTGGGTCTATGCAGTTTGCAGTTGGTATCGATTTATCAGAGATGCTGCCAGAAATTTTCTTAAGAGGGGGAGGTCCCCCACACCTACCTTCAGAGGGGGGGATCATCGGGGGAGGGGGGCAAGGGTAAACAAAGCCGAATGGTAGATGATGGGTGACAACATTATTATAAGGTGTAGAACCACCTAATTTAAAACAAGCATTTAATGATTTTGTATCACTTCTTTGAGAATAAATGTATAAGGTAGCTGCATACCTAATTGTTGCTCAGATGGTAAATATTCTTCTTTGTTTCTTATCACTCCCCTTCAAATATGCCTTTGCAAACTGAAAATAATTTACTGGACCACACACACATCTGTATAGTCATCAGTTTATTTATTGTTTCAGATGTTAGCCCACAGGCCTTTGAAACTCTATCACTGTAGTAGGAAAATGTCAGAATATCTTAGAGAAAAAAATGGGAAAAAAATACTTAATCCAAATTATATATCTGTATATGATTTTATTTTGCTTTGTTCTCAGATATTCGGACATTTTCTTACTACAGTGATAGAGTTTTAAAGGTCTGTGGTTACCCTATTTCGCAGAGTAGTGTGAATTTTGCTTTGAGAACTGAATCACCTTTCACAATCAGTTTTTCATAAAGGCAAGAACTGCTGCAATTATGACCAGTCTGAATAGATTCGGGAACTGGTTTTCAGGTATCCAAAACACAATTTTCCACAATTCAGGCATGTTGTTCCTTGGATAATTCTGTCGATGTATCAGAATTTCTGCATGGTCTAAACCGTGGTAAACGACACCAGGCCAATTATTTCTGTATCACAGCTCTCTGCGCTATGTTCAGTTGGCAACAAACCGTCAGATATTTCATCCTCCCTAGTTTCGTCCTTAACAGATGATCTTTCCATATCGCTGAGTTTCCTTAAGAAATCTGTTATATTTTGTTTCAACATAACACACTACTGTCGCACTTTAGACATTTTGATTAATGGATCAATTTACTACACTGCCCCAGAAAACAATTCAATCGGAATACCTCCATAGTTTCTGCAATACTCCAACAGATCTCCATCATAAAGGTGCTTGTATTCAAACAATATTCTCCATAGATATAGGATTAATTGAGATCATGGAGAAAAGTAAAAAAAGACGATCTGATCAACCTAATTAAAAAAAAAAAAAAAAAAAAAGTCGCGCATTGAGTCTGAGAAATCGCGGGAAGCACAGATAACTTGCGTGATCTTTCCCCCATTGGCTTTTAAAAGTTGTGTGACTCTCTATCCTTTTTGCGAGAAACCTGCAATCCTGCGGCCTGGCAGCATCTCTGGTTTATACGTGAGTATATACGCTAATGTTGGTAATTTACAGTTTTCTGTCCTCCAAGCAAGGATAAAATATGGCTCAGAACACAAAAATGTAAATGCACCCTCAATATTACCAAATTAAAATCACAATGATATGTATTGCATCTTGATGCTTTAAATGATAAATTCCTTGAAAGAGTCCGTGTTACAGTACATTTATGTCACATTGGTTTCTTCTGTGACACATTAGTTACATGTGCAACACTACTGTGACTTGCCTTCCTAATGGTGCAAGCCAACACTAAATTATTACAGTATTTTTGTTGTTGTCATTTTGCTTTCTTCTGTGACACATTAGTAACACAGAAGAAACCAATGTGACAATAAAAGTACTGAAACATTGGTTTCTTCTGTGATACATCAGTTACATATACAATACTGTTTTGACTGCCCTCCTTCTGATGCAATTTAACACAAAATCACAATGTATTCCATCAAATTACCTGTGTCACAAAATTTCAGAATAGATGGGAGAATAAATTGTTTGGCCAAATGTGTCAACAGCATAATAAAGTTACAGTTGCGTTACGCTTGCTACATGCATGTGTGTCACAATCTTGCTTCGCAAATGTGACTTTTTCTGACACATTTGGTACATCATAACACATTTCTACACAAGTATAGTTATACACATGTAGTGAAAGCAAATGGAAAATTATAAAAATAGCACAATAAATATTAGTAATAACTCCATCTCCTTTTTTTAAATATCCATCCATATATAATATTTACATTGCTCCAGTGTTGCAAATAACTTGCATCACAGCATATCTGTCTTTGTGACGGTAAAACAAATGCACACGAATGTACTGCATCTAGTCTGCTTTCTTTCAAGCTAAAATCTCTCTAAATCTTGACACTGTGGCATCAAAGCTGGGGAAATATCACATATCCTTTGAAAAAGAGAATATTCCATCAATATCGACTCCAAGGACAACATGCCCCCACCATTCCTAGCATGATACGAATATTCTCCAATGGTAGATTCCTTCCCATGCTCTGCTTCATTTTTGAACCTTTTTCCTTTTGAAATATCAACACAATCCCCAAAAGTCCACAATCAGTTCAAGAGAAGCCACTTCAGAAGCTCAAAGCTTCAGTGAAATTCACCAACATGCAAACTCAAAGGCTCTATGATGTGCATTCTAATGATAA
The DNA here is from genome assembly GCA_029931535.1 of Margaritifera margaritifera. NCBI lineage: Eukaryota > Metazoa > Mollusca > Bivalvia > Unionida > Margaritiferidae > Margaritifera > Margaritifera margaritifera. The sequence goes on from JAQPZY010001617.1 coordinate 533,328, forward strand.
GTCCATACATAAATAACATCCAGGATAAAATATAAACTTCATTAAGTGGATTACAATATTAGTATTATAAACCACTTGATCCACAGAATGATATAAATGGTAATGTCACATCTAACCTTTGGTGCCTTCCACAGTACATGGAATTCAAGCTTAAATGCTATCCATAGCAAGTCCAAGTTTCCATGAAATCTAACAGTTTCCATGAAATCTATTGTACTGCAAAGTTCAAGAATCCATGAAATCTAATGGTTTCCATGAATCTACTGTACTGCAAAGTTCAAGATTCCACGAAATCCATGCCACTGCAAAGTCCAAGTTTTCATGAAATCCATGCCACTGCAAAGTCCAAATTCCCATGAAAACCATGGTACTGCAAAGTCTCTGTTTCCAATGACATCTATGGTACTGCAAAATGCAAATCCCCATTAATCAATGGAACTTGAAAGTCCAAGTTTCCATGATATTCATTATAATGAACATCAAATTTTGCAAGACATCAGCAATACTGTTAAGTCCAGTCTTTCATGACATCCATGGTGCTGTGAAGTCCAGTCTTTCATGACATTCATGGTACTGCAGAGTTCATGTTTCCACCATGATATCCATAGTACTGTAGAGGTTATGTTTCCATATCATCTATAGTATTGTAGAATTCATGTTTCCATGGCATCCATGATGCACATTTAAATCCAAGTTTCCGTGACATTTTGCAGAGCCCAAGTTTACATGACATCCATGGCAACTATGAGCTCCAAAGCATCAACCAATGATATCAATAACAGTGTCAACTCCAAGCTACTGGGACAAATATATTATTAACACACATGGATGAACAAGATAATGTCTAGAATTTCAGATGTGATGAATATTTCTTTTACAGTGGTAATAAATCTCTCTGTCAATTGCATTACCAAATAATGACAATTTCTCAACCTAAATTATTCTGCTTTCCTATCGCTAGTCAGCACACAGGTACTTTTATCTGGTTCATCTTTTCATCCTTTGGGTTGTACCCCATGTTCTTTCTTTGCAGGAACATGTGCACCTCTCTGAAAGAAGGTCTTTCACTTTCCTGTCTATTCCAACACTCTCTCATCAGATCATAAATTTCCTTGGGACAAATTGGGGGATGAGGGAGGTAGACTTGTTTGTTGTCATTTCTATAATAATGTCCAGCATTTTCTATCACCTGTTCATCCAGAAGACTGTCCAATGGCTGATCACGAGCAAACGTCAATATCTCCCACAATGTCACAGCGAATGACCAAACATCGCTCTTTGTTGTAAATTTGCCCTAAAAAAGAATTTTTTTTTTTAGTTCACATCTGTACAAGATATTTTCACCTTTATTTCACTAGTTCCATGAATTCACTTTTATTCATTGGGTACCATATATACTCGCTTATAGGTCAAGTCCAACTGCAAACTGCACAGACCCAGATCTGCCATCACATAATACGCTTGCAGATCTGGGTCTATGCAGTTTGTTAGGAGTAATCAGTAGAACAAACAATATAGACCCTGATCTGCCAGTGCATTATGCAACTTGACATATAAGCAAGTACATATGACAGACATTTTTGTTGATTTTGTGGTTGCTGCAAACCACAAGACCAGTAGTCCAACTGAGTAATGCAGACCAGTAATCCAACTGAGAGCTTAATAAGATGTCCTTTTCTATCTGAGACATATTTGTGAATTCAATATCTTATGAAACTCTTCATCAAAACCATTAAAAATGTATACTCATGAAAACAAATGAGTTTACTCACTGTATATAACATGAAGAAAGGAGGAAAGGAGAGTTATACATGTTCAGCGTGACAACAAAGGAATATATCTCACTCTTTTCCCTGGAATAAAAAAATATTTTTGATGTGTTCAGGGCAACAGAAATGTTTCACTGGTAACTAACTAATGAATCTAACATCAGCACTACTTACAGGCCATATACAGCATAAACCTATCTTTATTTGCATGCTGTTTATTTTTCCAGAATTTGTGACTGAAATCTTTCCACTGATTTAAATAGCCTTGAAATTTTTTCTAAAAGAATTAAAAATTAAAGAAGTTACAGGCCCACAAAATGTATTAGCTCTAAAATAGTCTGAAATAGGAACACAGCAGAATTTTGACGCCACAAATGAATGTAGGGTTGTTATAACTTAAAGTAGTTGATTGATTGGTTTTTAATGGGACTCTGAGTACATGATTTATTATATCATGCTGATGAAATGGAAGCTAAGTGCCTTTCCCCAAGGACATACTGAGGCAGACAACCTGGGCAGGTATCAAACCTGTGACCCTTGGATTGCAAGTCCTATGCTCTACCAACTGAGCTACCATTCCAAGTGGAAAATAAAACATAAAAGACACGTTATTGAGAACACAGATATTATGCATATTTCGTAATAAAATCAATGCCTTTGTTGTTCGCCCTTTGTTACTATTAATAAACAACTTGGACTATACATGTCATATCAACACCGCTTTGCATGTATTATTTCTATATTACAATAAATTCTCTCGTAGTATAATACTTACCAATAAAATACTCTCCCAAGCCATCCATCGAATAGGAAGTACAGCTCTGCCCTCTATCCTGTAGTAGTCTGCACTATATAGACTCCGACTCATTCCAAAATCGGAGATTTTTATCGTGAAGTTTGTGCCGACTAGACAATTTCTCGTGGCAAGGTCTCTGTGCACCATGTTCAAAGATTCCAAGTACTTCATGCCTGAGGCAATTTGTGTGGCCATGTATATTAAGCACCCATAGCTGGAAAAGAGATGAAGGATTAATAAGAGGCACTCAAAGGAACTGATGCTTTCCTGTCTAAAATGAAACATTACAAATAGAATAATTCCAACAAAAAAGAAGTAATTTTGATCTTATCAAGTACATTCCTTAGAATGAAGAAATTGTTTCCATTCTTAAGAGGAGAATGTGCATCGAATGGCAATATATGATGGCTATAAAATAATTTATTCACCACTGGGAAACTTCATTTGGTTCACTACAATCCTTTCACACAAACTGAGACCTATATTCTGTAGCTATCCTCTGGGAACACCAATTTTGTCTGGACTATTATCAGCAATACACATTTTTGAGATGTTCATTAACCTTACTCAATATCTTCATTTACTTGCTTACTGGCAGTGAGAGGGCCTATCTGTGGCCTGTCCTAGTTTACTAATGAATTGATATCTGATTGGCTAGCACCACACACATCACTAACAAATTATGTTAAAAATTTCAGTTGAGTACAAGTGTGAGAATTCTTTGCAATCGTAGACCTGGTCCAAATAAAATAAGGTTACTTAATGTAAGGGAATGTAGGTCAACATGAGAGAATGAAGGTCAACTTGAAGGAATATAGGTCAACTTAAGAGAATCTGGGTCAACTTGAGATAATGTAGGTCAGCTTGAGGGAATGTAGGTTAACTTAAGGGAATGTAGGTCAACTTGAGAGAATGTAGGTCAATTTGAAGGAATGTAGGACAACTCGAGGGAATCAGTCCCACAAACTGGTTTATAATAAAGGAAATATATGGTAACTTAAACCTGAATTAACACAGAAAACACTGCTTTGATTGTTCTCAAGTTTTAAAGTACTCTCTCTCTGAGCTAAAGTGAAAAGTCTGTACATTTTTTTAATTTTTACTACATTATAAAGGATATTTTATGAAGATCAGCTTATGGTTTCTTGCAAATTGTGGAAAGGTCAATTATCCCTTGTTGGTTTGTTTGTTTTTGGTCGGGTTTAATTGCATTTTCAAGATAGGTTATACATGGCAGCCGGGGCACCTGGTGACCCAGTGGTCTAAGGTTCTTGCCTTTTCAGATCACTGACATCTCACCTCTGTCCGTGTGGGTTCAAGTCTCAGGCTCGGCCAATGTGGGTATGTGAGAAAGCTTGCCAGTAGCTTCCTGTGGGTTGGTGGTTCTTCCCGGGGCTTTCCCTTGTTCTTCCTCCACCAAATATATTGGCCAGCATGTATAGCCTATCATGTGCTGAAAAATGGCATTAAGCCCACAACAACAATACATGGCAGCCAGTATATTTGGTGGAGGAAAAACCTGGGAAAACTCCATATCCCTTGTTGAATATAGAATCACTCCATCTGTGGGCTGCCATGTAAATGTAACATTATGAATAAACTCTCTAGTGCCCAAGTTTCCCCAAAAACATTTTTCAAGTTGTTTGCCCAATGGGAAAATGTTAAAAATGTCACTTGCACAGATCATTCCAAATAACCAGTAATTTAAGTCTCTGACTCGAGTATCACTAGAGATTATGTTTTTTTTCCCTTCAGCTGCGATTTTTTTAATCTTTGCCATTACTTTCTTTGAAATAATGAAATTTGCACCAAACATTAATTGGATATCATTGAGAAAAACAAAAGAAAAAAAAATTGCTTTTACTTGTATTTTGATTTTTTATTCTACGAGGAAAATTTGACCATTTCCTCAACTTCTCAAGGAATAATACGACTTCCTGATAAATCATGTGAGCTGTGATGTTTGCTGCTGTTCATTATGATCTCAAAATGCATTCATCTGTAGCATAGACCCAGATTTGTCACTGCATAATATACCAGAAGATTAGGGTTACCATTTGTCCTACAGATCTGGGTCAATGCTGTTCTACTTGTGACTGAAAACTAATAGCATCACCTTGATCTGTGACACATTATACAACAACTGATCTGGGTCAGTGCTGTTTGTTCTACTTGTGACTAAAAACCAACAACATTACCTTGATCTGTGGCACATGATACAACAACAGATCTGGGACAATGCTGTTCTACTTGTAATTGAAAACTAACTGCATCACCTTAATCTGTGACACATGATACAACAACAGATCTGGGTCAATGATGTTTGCTCTACTTGTCACTGAAAACTAACAGCATCATCTTGATCTGTGGCACATTATACAACAACATATCTGGGTTGATGCTGTCTGTTCTACTTGTGACTGAAAACGAACAGTATCACCTTCATCTGTGTTACATTTAACAGCAACATATCTGGGTTGATGCTGTCTGTTCTACTTGTGACTGAAAACGAACAGCATCACCTTCATCTGTGGCACATTATATAACAGATATGGGTTGATGCTGTTTGTTCTACTTGCGACTCAAAATGAACAGCATCACCTTGTTGTTTGATGTGTCACAGATCAAGGTGATGCTGTTCATTTTGAGGTTCACGTCGTACTCAAGCCTACATAACAGGTATTCAAGGATCGTCACCTATGAAATGTTGCATTTTCTTGCACTACTCTTAGCTGAACATCTTTCTCTATGTAAGTTTATTACATAGAATTACACAGAAATATCTTTCTGTATGTAATGATAATTACATAGAAATATCTTTCCCTATGTAAGGGTAATTACATAGAAATATCTTTCCCTATGTGAGGGTAATTACATAGAAATATCTTTCCCTATGTAAGGGTAATTACATAGAAATATCTTTCCCTATGTAAGGGTAATTACATATAAATATCTTTCCCTATGTAAGGGTAATTACATAGAAATATCTTTCCTATGTAAGGGTAATTACATAGAAATATCTTTCCCTATGTAAGGGTAATTACATAGAAATATCTTTCCCTATGTAAGGGTAATTACATAGAAATATCTTTCCCATTGTAAGGGTAATTACATAGAAAAGTATAGTGGAAATGTACCCTGTCACTAATTGCCCATAAAATAATAGACACAAATATTTAAAAAAATAATCAAATTTGTCGAAGTTGAAGATCATAGTCTGATTTTAATAAACACACCAAGAAAAGTATATGTTGGTGAGTAATTATTTTCAGTATGACACAATCATTGAGATCGCATCAGATTCCGCAACAGAAAGCCTGCATAGCCAATTTATGGCTGGTTGTAAATCACTAAAAAATTCCCAAGGTCTTTGTCTTTTCTTTCATTGTTATTGAATTATTAAAATTTTATATTGAATTCTCATATTCGTTATTTAATAAGAGACAGAAGTCATAACCACGTCATTCTAGAGGCACAATATACCAAGTTAGAAAGTGACATCATACTGATGATGTCATATTGAAGTGTCGATTTTACAAAAGCAGACTACCTCAAGACATTTCATGGTGAGAGATGTCAAAATGGAATTTATATTTTCTTTGAGAGAAATAGCATTCAAAATTTGAAAAGCATTGAACAGTGAATCTACCATATTTACTTGCTTATAAGTTGAGCCCTACTGTAAACAACATAGACCCTGATCTGCCTAACAACCTGCTGACACACAGATCTGCTGGCACATTATGCAACAGTAGATCTGGGTCTGTGCAGTATGCAATTGGACTAAGCTTAAAAGCGAGTATATACGGTATATTATCAGACAGTATATGGGGTATATTATCAGAGTATATACGTTATATTATCAGAGAGAATATACGCTACATTATCAGAGAGTATATACGGTACATTATCAGAGAGTATATATGGTACATTATCAGAGAGTATATATGGTACATTATCAGAGAGTATATACTGTATATTATCAGAGAGTATATATGGTACATTATCAGAGAGTATATACGGTATATTATCAGAGAGTATATACAGTACATTTTCAGAGAGTATATACGGTATATTATCAGAGAGTTATTTGGTTCAAAGCCAAGTGCTACAGGTGATATTGTATTCCTTCTTGTACTGTAAGCTAATAACTACAGCTGGTCCTCTTAATACTCAACATATACAAGTTTCATCTGAATACTGGGATCTCTTTCTGTGTTTATTTAATTTTAATGCCTGATACTGGTTATTGAGTACAGTTCTGTTCTGAAACCGTCTCTGGAAGAGAGGGATACCAGAGTCTACCACAGTCCCTCTTGCCAACCCTCTCATGGGAAGAACACATCTGGGTCGTCAATGTAATACAGTATTCACCCATGTGTGTGTGTTTGTGATATATATATATATATATATATATATATATATATATATATATATATATATATATATATATATATATATACACACACACACACACATACATATATATATATATATATATATATATATATTACATACACACATACATATATATATATATATATATATATACACACACATACATACATACATACATACATACATACATACATATATATATACATACATACATACATACATACATACATACATACATACATACATACATACATACATACATACATACATACATACATACATACATACATATATATATATATATGGAATTTTAGATCAGGGTCAATACTGTTCATTTTATAAATAATTCAAAGTCAACAGCATAGACACTGATCTGCAATTGCATCATATGATAATAGTTCTGGGTATAAGCTGTGTGACTGGCATAAATATGGTAAATATGTCAACAAAAGTTGAAGATGACTAGATTGACTGTTAAAGTGATGACAAGAACAGTACAACCTAACAACATCCCAACATCACTTAGGTTTTGTGGTTCGGCCTACATTTCCAACAGAAAAATTTCCATTAATACAAAGCAATAACCTAACTTAATCAAAACCAATAATGATAGTGTGTTCACTAACCTTAACATTTTAGCATTTGCCGCCAGTGCAACTGGACTCTCTGGTACATGTTCTAGCAAGAACTGGTTCAAATCACCGTATTTCATGTATTCTACAATCATACAAAGAGGTTCCTCCATTGTACATACACCCAAAACCCTAACAATGTTGGGGTCCTTCAGCTGTGACATTATTTTGATTTCTTTCTGAAAGTCAGCCCTGAAACAAAAAAGAAAAGACAGACATAAAAATGAGGTTAAATGGGCACTGACAGAAGTAATGTAATACACTTGCTTTGTATCTCTGTTGTCTTGGGTTCAATCCACTATTCTGATACATGCAATATTTTTATTAAATGTTTGACTATTCAAGGTTGATGGGTTTCTGCACCTAAGTGACTACCGCCTAATTGCCGAGACATCTCAAAATCAAGAAAATTTATCAGTTTTGAAAACTTGCAAAATCAATATAAATAAAGTTAGACTCATCAGGAAAGGACTCCACATGGCATCTCGCCTGCAAGCCATGCTAACTTTAAAACAGATTCTTAACCTTGATGCCAACATCATCAGAAAAATTACTTGCATGTCTTGCCATCTGCTCAATGCTAGCTTGATAAATACGAGGTTTATACAGTGTCATTAAATTCTATGAGTTTGAGAACTAAGTATGAATAATGGTCTGGTCCATAAGCATTGTGCTTTATACTATGCTGTGAAAATTGCATTTAATGCTATGGATGTAAAGGTGGGCAGGCAAACTGAGGCAAGCAAAAAATGTTTGGATTCTAGTCTTGCCTTCACGCTGAAAAATATGAGACAAAACAATGCTGGTGTCAGCAGCAGCAGAAACGCAATCTTAAAGTTTTTGTGCAAACCCAAACTTCACTTTGCAGTAACCAACAAAAAAGGTGGTAGACGAAGGCCAGGAAAGGTGAAACATGGTCTTTGCAGAACCATCGTGTATCTATATACCTTATAGCTGGAGTGGAGACATGTTTGCAGTTTTGTAGCCTCAAAGTTACTAAGCAAAAATAAATCCCATCAAAATCTGCTAAATTAAAAATTATAACCTTATAATGATTACTGTAATTATTCCAATATAGATAGTCAAAATTAAAATCCCTTTTTTGAACAAAATTGCCAAATTTTTAAAACAGGTGAAAAATACTCACCATAGGGTCTGATGATGAATAATTGAGCTCAACCCTGTCTGATATATCTGTATTTACTCTTGCATAATACATACTGTATTATGAACTATGAAGACCCAGATGTTTTGGTTTTTTGTGCGCCAGCAGATCAAGGTTTATGCCATCAAGTCCACTTGTTTATTTTAAAGGTACATCATGGGACAAGATCTACTGGCACATTATGAGACAACAGATCTGGGTCTACACTATTTTTATAGTAATGACTGCATTGCAGATCTGGGTCTACACTATATTTATAGTAATGACTGCATTGCAGATCTGGGTCTATACTATATTCACAGTAATGACTGTGCATTGCAGATCTGGGTCTACACTATATTTATAGTAATGACTGCATTGCAGATCTGAGTCTACACTATATTTATACCATACATTTATCAGTATTTATACCATACATTCATTTATCAGTATTTATACCATACATTTATTTATCAGTATTTATACCATACATTCATTTATCAATATTTATACCATACATTCATTTATCAATATTTATACCATACATTTATCAATATTTATACCATACATTCAATTATCAATATTTATACCATACATTCATTTATCAGTATTTATACCATACATTCATTTATCAATATTTATACCATACATTTATCAGTATTTATACCATACATTCATTTATCAATATTTATACCATACATTCATTTATCAATATTTATACCATACATTCATTTATCAATATTTATACCATACATACATTTATCAGTATTTATACCATACATTCATTTATCAGTATTTATACAATACATACATTTATCAATATTTATACCATACATTCATTTATCAATATTTATACCATACATTCATTTATCAATATTTATACCATACATTCATTTATCAGTATTTATACCATACATTTATCAATATTTATACCATACATTCATTTATCAATATTTATACCATACATTTATCAATATTTATACCATACATTCATTTATCAATATTTATACCATACATTCATTTATCAATATTTATACCATACATTTATCAATATTTATACCATACATTCATTTATCAGTATTTATACCATACATTCATTTATCAGTGCTAAAAAGGAAAGCACCTTCATAACCTCTTGTGCTTCATAATGAATCAACATTCTAAATCAGATGTTACCTGGGAGCTTAAAAACTGGTCATAAATGACAAAACCATCTATCTTCGAACTGATGACTTCATTTTGCCTACTACTAAACTGAAAGTAATTTTCTGCTACCATGGAATTTCAATTAAAGAAATGGAGGAGAGCAGCACACACACAATGTATCCAGGATTACAAAAACAGTATCAAATATTCTTGAATGACACATGAATGCATAATGGACTTTCATGGTTACTTGTGAGTTATAAAAATGAATTTATATACAATCCCAGCCTAAAATAAACACAATCAAGTGGAATTAACCTCATTTCAAGCAATAATCTTACTCATTAAAAAAGCCATTATCTTAAACAAGACCAGATTTTAAACTTTCTCACCTTATTAGTTGCAGTTTCTATAGACCATACATCCATAAAAGAATAAGACAGACTGGTCTAATGTACTTCAAAAATGGATTTCAGCACACAGTACTGTTGTCTCTGAATAGGTACCAATCGCATTTTTTTTGTTGCCATTTCTTTTCAACTATGGAGTCAAACAAGGAGAACTGGTCTATCCATCTTGATAGGATTGTAACAACCATTATAAAGTGTTCACAAAACCATCTGTGTCACCATAAACACCTATAGTTCCAACGGCAAACGTTACTGTCAAAGAAGTATTAACAGTTGAACCACTCTGTCAATCATTATAGTACTCTCAATTTTAACAACAACTAGTACATGAAAAATTGCTTTAACTTCGTGTCCCAACTTTTATAGGTCATAAAAAAATTACTTTTGAAAATAATAAAGGGTGTCCCAAGACTTACAGTGTCCCAAGACTTACCGTGATTACGGTAGTTTTCGTGTTGTAAGGGACTTACTGTATATACTTGCGTATAAACTGTGTCCAAATACAAACAACATAGCTTGTTCTACTGATTAGTCCTTACAACTGCATAGACCCAGATCTGCCAGCGCATTATGTGACGGCAGAGCTGGGTCTATGCAGTTTGCAGTTGGTATCGACTTAGACGTGAGTATATACAGTTAAAAAAATAATTGGGAAATAACACCAAAGGTGTGCAAGAACACTCTGTCTCACTTTGAATTACACCATGATGTTTTGTGATGTATTACTGAACAATTTTCAAAAACTTAAACAGATCTTTATATTGTTGACACAAACAAGTCGTAATTAATTTTCCTACCCACCAGTCACAAATATACAGAGCTTTTCCCTTTGCAAGGTTAAATCTTTTTTAACCTTGTTGATAAAACCATGTGCTATTATTGTGCTTCCATTTATCTCACATCATCCATGCAAATTGTACATCCATTTTTCATATTTTACAATGTTTTTGGCAAAATATTAGAATGTATTGTGGGAACTGAAAAAGACTCTTCCCCACATAACTGGACAGATTAGGGAAATCCAACCCTTAAGGCATAAGATTTCTACAAGGGACTCTGCAAACCTCATCCCTAACACTCTTACCAAATATTTTTTTTCTCAAAAACAGAATCGCGACCATAATTGTGAAATTTAATATGAAAACATTCGAAGCAGATACAACAAATTGTGACAAAAAAAGAAAACATTGATGTACCTAATTATTAAATTTACAGTAAAAAGTGTCATTTTCAGTTCTGGATTTCCTGCTGCTTTAGGTTTAGTATTATCCTTCCACGATTTCTGGTTTCCTCTCAAACTGATTATTTATTAAAAAAAATCATTTTATCTTTCAAAAACTATAATACAGAATTTCACCCCAAAACAGTATTTTATTCTACTCTACTGTTTTAAAAAAATTATTATTTGACAACAAACTGACTTGCTGCTATCAGAAATACATACTAGTAACACCTAATTGGCAAGCATTTCTAGCAAAGTAGGTTGGTTAAGTTCTAAATGATCAGGTCCCCCCAAAAGTCTAACAGAATATTTTTAAAAGTTAGCTGTTGTTGCTAGTATTTTTTTTTCTTAATTCAGGCCTAGGCTTCACATATTTAGTTGTACAAGGTATAATGTGCTACACACCACAACACAATATAGCTAAAAACCATGTGGCATGGGGGACTGATGCAATGTCTATAGTACAGACCCTGGGGCAATCGTTCAATTATAGTTTTTTTTTCTTCATAAGACCAGGAGATAAGCTTTCACACCTCTGCTGTCTTGCTCTTTGTGGCACCCGAGTGTTTAAACAACTGGGAAAACATCATGACCAAACAAGTTTTGTTGGCAACACCTCCAATGATTATCCAACAAAGAAATAATATGTAAACAATACCTAGTCACCTCTGAATTAAGCTTAGTCAGCGACACCTTTATTGACTGTCTGATAAAGAATCAGTCTGTAAACTTGACTTAGTGACCTTTGAATTTAACTTCATTATGGTGTTTATTTGGCAGCCTAATGGATAAACAAATTAAAAACAATTTGAATTAATGATATTTGAGATAAAACCCATGATTGATGTCTAGTTGTTCAGAGTATGTGCCGGTCAAAACCTTTGATCTGCTTTATTTTAGACTTTCCTCTCCTGCCCATCTACCATATATTCCTGCATACAAGTAAAATCCAACTGTAAACTGCATAGATTCAGATCTGCCATTGCATAATGCACCAGCAGATCTAGGTCTATGCAGTTTGTTAGGAATAATATATAGAACAAACACCACTGACCCTGATATGCTGGCACATTATGCAATGGCAGATCAGGGTCTCTGTTGTTTGCAGCTGAACCTACGACTAATAGGTGAGTATATATGGTACACATAGAAAATTCTTTTCGACTCTATGCTAATAATCTGTGTACAACCCGATCTACTAGCACAATATGGAACAGCAGAACAAGTTGATACTGTTAAATCCATGCACATATTAACAACAGCCTTGTCAGATCCAGATTGATATGCTAAATCTGAGACTGCATCCTGGCATATAGGTTCACTTTTACTGTTATCGAGTCAGACATGAATATTATGTACTCCCACAAAACAAGAGGTTCAAATGGTCCCAATATCACTTACCTGGCTTACATAACTAAATAGCTGACCATTTCAGTAAGCAGGCTCATGCAGTATTGTAAGAACACAACTTGTGTAAACAATCTCCCAAATTTTATATCATGTTGACTTTACCTATTTTACTATATCCTGATAAAGATTCTTTCAAAAGGTAAAGGCACAATTAATATGCAGTCTCTTGCTCATTATCGAACTCATCCAAGATCTTGAAGATATAAGCCTACATACCATGTTTGATCATCAGAGTTATGGCTTCCAGAGTGGTAACAGATTAGCCAATCAGATGCAAAATCACTTTATTAGAATGTGTGGCTCACACTCATTATCAAACACATCCAAGAGGTTGATGATACAAGCATATATTCCAAGTTTGAGAAATATGACTTCAAGACTGGAAACAAGCTCAGCAAATCAGATACAAAAATTCTCAATATGCATGGATCTCACTCATTATCAATCCCATCTTGATGATACAAACCCATATTTTAGGTTCAATCAAACTCAGATCAGAAATATGGCTTCCAGAGTGGTAACAAGCTCAACCAATCGGCTGCAAGATCACCTCATTAAGATCCATGCATCTTGCTCATTACTGAACTTGTCCCAGATCATGACAATGTAAGCATATATTCCATGTTTGATCAAAATTGGTAAGGAAATATGGCCTCCAAAGTGGTAACAGGGTCAGCCCTTCATATGCAAGATTACCTCATTAAAATGCATGGATTTTGCCCATTTTTGAACTCATCCAAAATCTTGATGATATTAGCTGACATTTCAAGTTTGATCAATCAGATCAAAAATATTACTTCCAGAGTGACAACAAAATCAGATGTTAGATCACCTCATTAATATGCATATATCTTGCTCATTATCGAAATTGTGCAAGATCTCGATGTAATATGACAACATTCCAAGTTTAATCAAAATCAGATCAGAAATATGGCCTCCCGAGTGGTAACAAGCTCAGCCAATCTGATGCAAGATCACCTATATATTACGCATGGATATAGCTCATTAATTAAACTCATCTGAGATGTTAATGATATAAGCATATATTCTAAGTTTGATCAAACCTGGATCAGAAATATGGTTTCCAGAGTGTTAACCATGTCAGCCAAATAGATGCAAAATCATGGCTTTTATATGCATTGATCTTGCTCATTATCAAAATTGTCTTAGAGTTTGATGATATAAGCCCATATTCAAATTTTGATCAAAATCAGATTAGAAATATAGACACCAGAGTGGTAACAAGTAATTGTTGACCGACAGACAGACACACGGTGGATGGTGGACAACACATAACACACATCACACAATGCACGCATAAGCTCACTTGGCCTTATAGTTACGTGATCTAAAAACACTCCTGCTCTGATGTGGGGAGCGTGAAATCATTCCCATCTTCTTTTCATTCATATTTCATCAAAGGTTTCAATGTCCCTTTTATGTGCAATTTGAGACACAGTATTCCAACAGTATACTTTTCAACTGATACAATGGTTCAAATGTAAAGCCTGATAATTAAGAATCATTAATTTACCATTTGATTACATGAAATTTCTATAAAGTACTGATCTGCTGATATGTTCACCCAACAACATGAACATAAAGCCAAACCTGCCATTGAAAATGCACTGGTAGATTAAATCACCCAAGGGCTGAATTTTACTATCCAACATCAGTGCATAATGACGATTATTCTCACATTCCTGAAGCAAAAATGAGGGTTGCAGTCAAGGTGGTGTATTCTGAATACTGATGTGACTTTAAAACAGTAAAACAAGCAATGAAAATGTACTCACCTTAAGACAGAGCATAAAAAGGTAGGTGTACACTGAAAAATTCAGTGTAGACTTAAAATGACGTTTAAATCCATACTGGCATTCCAATAATGGTGGTTGTGATAACTGAGGTATGGACAGTACTGTATACTTAAGATAGCTTGTGCAATTATACAGTTGCAAACGTATCAAAAATTAAAGTTCCCTCCTATTCCCGAGATTAAATGGGATAGACAAAAAATAATGACACAGTCCTCGATTCAAGTTTGATCTAGTCCTCGATTCAAGTTTGATCTAGTCCTCGATTCAAGTTTGACCTACTCCTCAATTCAAGTTTGATCTAGTCCTTGATTAAAGTTAGATCTAGAATTGATTTTCCTTTCATAAATAATAAGATGAATTTAAAAAAAGAATAATTACAACAGCTTTTTTTATCTAAACCAGACAACAGAATCTCTACCCATAGCTAGGTCAATCAGTGCAAAACATCCTGTTTGCAGGTCACTAACTTGAATCGATGAACACTTTAGGATGCAAATGTGCTGATATTAATGTTTATCTTCACTACTTGTGAAAGGCTCAAGTGATGATGGAAATTAGTGAGTTTCTGCCAGTCTGTGTGCACTATCATCACATCAGAAAGTCATGTGATGAAAGACAGCAGTCATGTGATAAAAGCAATATTCCCCTATCATTGTTCTACACTGAAAACATAATCATACCCTCAAACGAATATGAGAATAAGTCTGTTCTTTTTATGCTTTCATGCAAGCAGCACAGATCTTGTTCTACTGGCCCAATAAGTGAAGGCAAAACTAATCGAAACTGTCCACAGCTGGGTACATGTTACAAACAAGTAAATTCAGTATTCACTTGTTTCAATGTTGGGTCAAGCTTTCTATATACAATACCAGTGCAGTTTCAAAGATCTCCAAGGCACCTTGCTTGCAATGAGCACTTTTAACAAAAGTAATTTTAATGAAGATCAATACCACTTAAACCATCGCCACTGTCTCTGCAGATCTCACTGTCAGTGCAGGAAAAGTGATACTTACTTCTCCCCATCTGCTAAAAGAGAATTGACAGAAAGCAACAAGTTCATTAGGGATGTCAGGCAGGAAAGATATTGCAAGATTCTTTCAATCATCTTGTAACAGGTACAGAAAAAGCTCTTGAAGACTTCTCAAGATAAAACATGTCAGATAAACTTGCCCAAACAAAAATGACAGTAGGAAAACTGTGATTCCATTCTCTCTAATCTAGTAAAACACAAATGTGACTTTTCTTCCTTGAGGTGGTTTACTGAAAATTATAATGTTTTCACCACAGGAAATTTATGATTGATGAGATGACACAAGTTTCATGCAAACTTCTTGATTATGGACGAAAAACTCGTAAGATAAATGTTACCATGCAATCTCGATGAAAGCCTTGAGAAACATTAATCAAACAAAATACATGTAATCATCCTAATGTTTCCATGGAGATTTTGTTGAGACTAGTTAACAATGTCATGAAATCAGGTACAGGCATGCTTGCACAGAATACAAAACATACTAATTTATGTCTTGTTCTTACAGGGAGTATCAGAATAATTTGCTGTGTAGGCCGAGATTGTTTTTCTTGGCTCCACAGAATCATTTATGTTACACAAAGCTGAATATATGTAATGCATTCCACAGGGAAAAAAAAGGCCACCATTTAGAATGGTAAATTCAGAATGTACCAGAATCATTTCTGCTGGAATGTGCTATAAGCAATGTTGCCTACTTATTCAAGTTGCTCCTATTGTAGGAAACATTT
The DNA here is from genome assembly GCA_029931535.1 of Margaritifera margaritifera. NCBI lineage: Eukaryota > Metazoa > Mollusca > Bivalvia > Unionida > Margaritiferidae > Margaritifera > Margaritifera margaritifera. The sequence goes on from JAQPZY010001617.1 coordinate 549,833, forward strand.
CTCTCCAAATTTTTATTACATGTACTAAGCACTGTTGCTGCTTGGATTTCATAAAACCAGACCAAATCCCGTACTGTAGTTTCAAAAATGGGCCAATCTGACAAAAATGTGGGTCAACATTTTCAATGCAGTTTTATTCATTAATATTCATTAATATCACGAATAAAAGTATGAGTATACCCAATAAATGTCTCTAAGTTAAACTTTGGTCCAGGTGTGTGATGTAGAACTAACATTACTGTGCAGAGACCATTTTGCTTCCTCACAGTGACCACGACCTTTGACCTTTCGATCCTGAAATCAATAGGGTTCTTCCTTATTCCAAATGCAAGCCATCCACAAAGTTTGGTAACTGCAGATGGTGAAGAACTCGGAGTTATTTTGCAGAAATGAAATTGGCAACAGATGGATTGATGGAAAGACGGACAGACATACATTATAACCTAAAACAGTCTACCTTATGGTGGGTGTATATAAATTAGTTCCACGAAGAAATGATATCACCTGTCCATGTTTTAAGCACATTCAATGACATGGAGTTTTTCACGTTATGAGCACAACCTATTAAACACTGTTATAGAAGCTGAGGTTAAATCAATAAACACAGGTGTGTTACTAGATGATCCTTGTTCCTTCTCAGAACTGTCAGGCTGCTTTATAATCCAAAATCATTCTCCTTCTTTTTGGTATAGTGTGCACAAGTACAAATAATACCATGAATATAACTGGCTGATTGCTGACCTGACCCATCAAACGAAATCTTATAAAGATGAGACAAGATTTCAACTTCCAACAAGATCTATTATGGCTGCCTCCTAGACAATGATACAACAAATAGATGGATGTAAACAAAGCAGCTTGTATTTTATGTGAAAATACACATCTTGACATGCCACATATACTATGTGAAATACAGATCTTGATATGCCATGTATATGATGTGAAATACACATCTTGATATGCCATGTATATTATGTGAAATACACATCTTGATATGCCATGTATATTATGTGAAATACACATCTTGATATGCCAAGCATATTATGTGAAATACACTTCTTGACATGCCAAATGCACCAGAACTGAATTGTATGTGAAATTTAAGGCTTTCATGTTAATTTATTTTCAATCAAAGCTTTAAAAAAAAAAAAAATTATTCCTGCAATCCCATGTCCTAGAAGCAACAATGAGCAAGTATACTGTCTGAAGCAATTCGAAACAAGAGACCCTCGAAGGGACTGAAGCTTTACTGGACAAAGAGAATTTCCAGGAATTCATGATAGGACCATTTCTTCCTTTTAACTGTCAAGTGTTGAAACCATCTCAGATATTCTTCAGCGATAATAAGAGTTTCAAATTAGCTGCTGTGGTACACATACTGGATGTCAGCTTGGCACCATCTTCATTTAGGACAAAATAGACATCATTAGCCTTTTGGTGAAAACACTATGTCAAAATGATCATCCATTTAGGGGGAGTAGTGACAACAATAATTTTAAGACTGTCGTCGGTGTAGCCATATTGGATGCACAATTGGCACCATTTTCATTTAGGACCAACTATGTATCATTAGAAGTCTATTTGTAAAAACCCCATGTTGATATAGCCATCCATTTGGAGAGGAGTAGAGATAATATTTTCAAGATATTACTTTCCATTCTGGACGATCAGCAATAACAAGATTGGATGTCAGATTGGCACGATTTTCATTTAAGACCAACTGAACATCATAAGAAGTCTTCTGGTGAAAACACCAAGTCAATATGACTTTCTGTTCAAGCAGAGTTGTGATAACAAGATTTCAAGATGGCTGCCGTGGTAGCTATATTGGATGTCAGATCTGCACCATTTTATTTTGGACCAGCTAGGCATCATAAGAAGTGTTTAATGAAAAGCCCATGTTGATACAACCCTCCAATCTGACGCAGCAACGATAACAAGATTTTCAAGATGGCTGCCATGGTGGCCATATTGGATGTCAGATTGGCACCGTTTATTTTTAGGACCAACTAGACATCATAAGAAGTCTTTTAGTGAAAACCTTACATTGATTTGACCATCCATTCAAGAGTAGTAGCAATAACAAGATTTTCAAAATGGCTGCCATGGTGACCATATTGAACATCAGATTGGCAGCATTTTCATTTAGGACCAACTAGCCATCATAAGAAGTCTTTTAGTGAAAACCCCATGTTGATATGACCATCCATTCATGAGGAGTATTGATAAAAAGATTTTCAAGATGGCTGCCATCGCAGCCATATTGGATGTCAGATTGGCACCAAGTTCACTTAGGACCAGCTAGACATCATATGAAGTCTTTCAGTGAAAACCTCATGTTGATATGACCATCCATTTAGGTGGAATAGTGATAACTAGATTTTCAAGATGGCCACTGAGACGTCCACATTAGATGTCCAAGTAGCTATATTTTCATTAGGACCAAGACGACCATGAGATGAATGTGTGTGTAAAGTTTCATGGCAATCGTCCAAGTTGCCAAGTAGTTCAGGAGGAGTAGCGATAACAAACTCGTGCTAATGGACAGATGGGCAACAGACAACAGACCATCCTATAAGCTCTTCTACTCTATGACCAGTTGAGCTACTAAAAAAGTATTAGAAATGTATTCATGAAAAACAGAAACACTCATGGGTATGTACACACCATTTGATAACAAAAACACACATGGACATGTATACACAAAATGATAACAGAAACAGAGATGGGCATGCAAAACACCTGACAGTTTGATAATAGAAAACACAGAGGGCATGTACACACCACCTGATAACAGAAACACAGATGGGCATTTACACACCACCTGATAACAGACACACACACCACCTGATAACAGAAACCTATAGGCATGTACAGGCCACCAGATAACAGAAACACACAGACAAGTACACACCACCTGATAACAGAAACACATTGGCATATACACACCACTGGATAACACAAACACACAAGTATGTACACACCAATGAATAACAGAAAGACATGGGTATGTACACACCACCTAATAACAGTATGCTTCCATCTGACAGACTGTGCATAATGACGTTTGAAGACTTTAAAAAATAAAGTGTGCACATTATTCATTCAGTATCATACAAACCTTGCTCTATCATCTGCATTCTTTCTCAACATCTTTACAGCCACAAGGACTGGTCGGTTTGCATTTCTATTCATGAAGTAGTCCTCAGGCAAATAGTCGGCTATGTTAACTGCTTCACACAAATGAACCTGGGAGAGAAAACGACAATCCTGGAATATTCATGAATTGCAGAAAAATGCATCATGTCTTACATTTCCTGGAAAAAGTCTAGAAAGCAAATCATCACCTTCTAAGGCACAGGCTTGCTCAATTTACGGCCATATATCTCTTCATTTTAGAGCCAGTATAAGACTTTTAAGCAGGTCCAAAGGAAGAGATGGAAACCAGTCTGCTCCCAAAGCCACAAAGCTATCATATTTGCTGGTGTATAGTGAAAAAGCATATTGTCCCTTAATGGGCAGCATCTTAGGTTCTATGCTAATTATTCTAGTTACAGCTGCAGATTTTGTCATGGATGTCAAAGGTTGAAAAAAGTTTCTTGATCCCAGAGTCCCGGACTATTTTAATCAAATTTAATCTGGGTCCAGTCTTGAGACACCTGGGTACCAATATTTGACTAAATTCACAAAAAGCATGTACTACAGTATATTTTATTACATACTACTGTACATGTATGCATGTTGGATGTACAGTCAAACCTGTCAATGCAGCCACCTATGGGGAAAAAGCCAAACAAGCCTTTGTACAAAGGTGACCTCTGTGTGCAGGTTCACCTTTTAAACTTTGTTTTTGAACAAACACCATGCAAATACCATTATCAATATTACTGTATCTTGCTCACTTGAATCTATCCATTAAATTAAATAATCACAGACTCTTGAAAAAAGCACTGATCTTAATTGGTTTTGTACACCATGACAAAACAATAATTTCACTACTAATTGACAGCTTACATACACTAAAACAGAGGACTCTTTTTTGGACCAACTTGTATAATTAGGCTTGGAAACAGCTGTTCACACTTCAAACAGTATTAGTTGCTCAACTTGCTGAGATCAAATGACAGTTGGCTTATGTGAGAGACCCGTGATTTATAGGGAATGAAAAGAAGCCTTATGTGGTTATTGTTAGCAACATCTGAACAGAAATTTCACCTGCTTTTACATACAACTTTGTGAATTTTTAATGACCACTGGACCTCAATGAAAAGGGATTTAACTTGTATCTCTCCTCAAAGATGAACTATTTTCATCAGAGATTGCTTTAATTCACTGGCAAATAGATGAAGATATAGAACTATACCTGTCACAAAAGTCAACTCCCATTTCTGCTGTGACAAGACGACTTCTTTTCCCCATCATCCAGCAAACGAACTGCTTTGATTCTTTCCCCTAATGATAAACACCACCTAGCCTTTGAATTGACATAGTGACACCTTTGAGTTACAATGACAGTTTGACTGGAGTATGGTGAGTACAGCAAAATAAGAAATGTTTACATATCAATTCACATGATGTGCCTTTATCTAAACAATGCCTTCCTCACAGAGCAAAAATGTAGTATGCATGCACTGAGTGGTCACCATCGATACACTCCAGTGACCATTTAAAGCAGCGAGAAACCCATGTTTTGGTTAGGAAACACCTGGCTGCTGACCAAAGAAATTAGGTGACCATTCTATACATCACTTCTATAAAGGAAATTTGCTGGAGGGGAATTAGAATGGCTATTGAGAACTGGAGACCGCTATATAAAGGTGACAGTTCATACAGGTTTGACTTATTTCCATGTTGGCTCCTACTGTTTCTCTTCTGTTTATTTCTGTATCTACATGGTTCAATATTGCTTTTATACTGTGATTGAGACAAAGTCTGGTGGCCCTTTTGGTGGTGAAAAATAGCTAGGTTTAAGGTCAAATTTTTTGTCAATGACATTGGGACACCAGCTCTAAAGTTCATGCAGGTATGAGACCTTAGCCTCTATGGGAACTTTGCTCATGAAACTTGGTTGAGGGCTTGGGCAACCTAAAGACCCCAAATTCCAAGCCTCCAAAAATCCAATCATGCCCCTCAACCCCACCCAGATCACTAATGAATTATGATGTCAAGAGAAAAGCAAAGACAAACCTGTCAGTTATTTTAATTATACTCCAGCAGAAATGTGTCCATGATATAAACAGGTAGGTGTTCATGATCCTCAAGTATAAATATGGAATAGTACAACATATTTTATACTCGAGTATAAATATGGTATAGTCCAACATACATTATACTCAAGTATAAATATGGTATAGTCCAACATACATTATACTCGAGTATAAATATGGTATAGTCCAACATACATCATACTTGAGTATAAATATGGTATAGTCCAACATACATTATACTCAAGTATAAATATGGTATAATACAACATACATTATACTCGAGTATAAATATGGTATAGTCCAACATACATTATACTTGAGTATAAATATGGAATAGTACAACATACATTATACTTGAGTATAAATATGGCATAGTACAACATACATTATACTTGAGTATAAATATGGTATAGTACAACATACATTATACTCTAGTATAAATATGGCATAGTACAACATACATTATACTTGAGTATAAATATGGTATAGTCCAACATACATTATACTTGAGTACAAATATGGTATAGTACAACATACATTATACTCTAGTATAAATATGGCATAGTACAACATGCATTATACTCAAGTATAATATGGCATAGTACAACATACATTATACTTGAGTATAATATGGCATAGTACAACATACATTATACTCAAGTATAATATGGCATAGTACAACATACATTATACTCGAGTATAAATATGGCATAGTACAACATATCTTATAATCGAGTATAAATATGGCAGTGTACAACATATCTTATACTCGAGTATAAATATGGCATAGTACAACATACATTATACTCGAGTATAAATATGGCATAGTACAACATACATTATACTCAAGTAAAAATATGGTATAGTACAACGTATATTATACTCAAGTATAAATATGGTACAGAACAAGTTGCATTATACTGATGACACTTCTCTGGACTTTACATCATGCCTACCAACAGAGTGTCTCCCATATACACTTTTGGATATAAATTAACCAATTTTCTGAGACAATTACATGAACAAAATCCTTTTCTCCAAATGAATAATAATGGACATTTTACTGTATAAGCAGAAAATCTGAACTTGGCCTCTAAAACTAAAACAAATCCCATTTGATTCCCTCAATGTAAGTGAGATTTTATATGTATTAATATTGATATACTAATAAGGAAATAATTTTAAATTTCCTAAAAGTCTACCTCTTTCATGTATAGTTTTTTTTAATTACAATTTTAAAATGTGTGTCTATAAATAATATGCTTCAAGTGTTTCATTACTACAAGGTATAAAAAAATGAATCAATAACAAATTCAAAGATTTTTTTTATTCTCGTGTTCTGTTTTTTCCCCTCGAACATAAAGACCTGTATGATCAAAGTTTAATTAAAATATAACCATACAATACCAACAATACAATGGTCTTTTCTTAAGGCTGTTTATCTTTTTTTTTTTTTAGGACAGCTGATTTTTTTTTTTAGGACAGCTGATTTTGTTCTATTTCAGAGATCTGCAATTGAAAAGCAAAAGAAAAAAAATAAAGCAATATACCTCTCCAAACTGTCCCTCTCCCAGCACTTCAATGAATCGCAGATTTCCTCTGGGAAATTCCACCACCGATAGGTCAATGGTTAGTAATAAATCTGCATTAGGTACAGAATAAATACTATTTCCGCTAACTCCCTGTAAGCTAGGAATGTTGGGAACTTGGGTACTAACAACATCTGACGCAGCATAAAGAGCATCGTATGTTGGAGGTTTGTCCAGGGCATTAGTTCCATTTGGCCGAACTGGCGTGTGAAGAGCACCTCTCAGCGGTGGGAGTGCAACAACCAGAGCAGATTTAGTCACATCAGGAATAGCATAGTCACGAGAATCTATAAGAAATTATTTAAACTTTCTATATTCAAAACTATGAGCAAATATCGAGAATAATAATGCAGCTCTCCCCCATTATAATGTGCCTTGTTACAATGCAATTCCAGATATAAGACGGTATCACTATGGACCCCATGACCAAAATCACACAAATTTATAACAATACGAGTTGAAAGAAAACAAGGTGAAATTTAGTTTTATATCTTCATTTCCTTTTCAAAACTCCATAATTTACCAAATTTTGATAATGCCCACCATACCACTGTTTGATATATTATGCAATTCTCAATATATCACGATTCAATACATATCATGTTCTCAATATAACACAGCCGGCGGTTATGGATCCCGACTACCTCGTTATAATAAGGGAGAGCTGTACCACTATAAATGTCAAGACTTTTATCATCAATTTCGAGTTAAAATACACATAAATTTTTTAAAATATTAATAATTTCGTTGTATGATATTTATAACCTGATTTTCAAGGCCCTCTACCTCTAAAATGACAAAAATATATTATCATTCATCAAATGACTAGCTAGATACATTGAAGAAGTCAACTAATTCAAATTTAATTTAAAATTTAGTCCAAATACTTTATAATTGTCATATATAATAATGATAATAAAAGCAATACTACTACTACTAATAATAATAATAACAATAATAAAAATTTTAAAAAAATTATAACAATAATAATAAACAAATAAAAATCTTTAAATCATGGATATTATGTGACGTATTTGATATCTGTGATAACTGTAAGATGTACAGGCACACAAAAGCATAAAAGTGTTCCAGCAAACATTGTGAATAGCGTTAAGACATAGAAAGGTGAGACAGGAACTCCAAGCATATCTGGCTTTAAACTTTAGACATACAATATTTTACCAAAAATTCTGTTATACAGCAACTGATGTAGAAAAATGTGACTTTCAAAAGCATTAAACATAGCGCCATAACATTGTTAATGCTGCAACTACTGCAGATGAATGTCACACCATTCAAAGGGGAGATAAAAATTTAATATACTGTCTATACTCGCTTATAAGTCAAGTCCAACTGCAAAAAACAGACCTAGATCTGCTGGCGCATTATGTGATGGCAGATCTGGGTCTATGCAGTTTGTAGTTGGATCCAACTTATAAGTGAGTATATACTGTAATCAAATTCAACAAATTTCTGCATAAAAAAGGTAATGTATTCAGACTTAAAGCTGCAATGTCTGTATTTTTTGTTCTTATATTTGTTGCTGAAATTCGCACAATCTCTTTGAATCCCATAAATAAACCCTAACACAAATTTTGAAGCAATAACCGTGCATGCTGTATTGATATGATACAGATTAGGCAACAAAAAACAATATGTGTGGTTCTGGTAACGGTGTAAAAAAAACTGGGTAGGAAGGTTTGTACATGTAAAAAAAAAATGATGTACTTAATTTCATCCAAGTCATGTTAGTTCATGTCATAGTTTCCAATCTAAAGTTACCAGTTTGGAGGTGAACAATGGGGCATGGCTCGTATAATTTTTTTTGTGTGCATATGTTACAAAAAGTTAAAGGGTTGAGGCAATTATAATAGGGTAGGTCAGGTTACCATAACCACACATATATAGGGAAGGGGGCATTTGTGCTAACGAGACAAGAACTGCCTGATTAGTGAAGCTGTTGTCCGTTTTCATATGTAGAACACCTCATAGAAGATTGGTCAGTTGACCAAATGAGCTTCTTCTTTAAATAAAGTCATTATTATTATTATTATTATTATTATTATTATTATTATTATTATTATTATAACTAGCTACTTTCATATATGTGCATCTCCTCCAAATCTATCCTGAAAACAAATCATACCTTAAAATGATTCTTTTTAGGTGAAATCATGTTTTTATTGACATAAATAGCCTATAGGTATTGCCAATGTATTTATGTTCCTTTGCTTTGTACCATTCTGTTCATCTGTTTGTATATTTGGAAAATCACCAAATGGACTTCAGTACTTGAGAAATCTTAAAATTCCATGAGGGTAAATTGGCATGAAACTTATTTGTTTGTAAGTCAATGTTACTGCAAATTTGTTAAGAGATTAATTTATGCAAGTCAAACAAAATGTATAAATTTCAACCAATTCTAAACTTACGAAAAACACAAACATTACAGCTTTAAAATAAAAGGAAACAGAATGTCCAAACTCAAAACAAAGCTCATTACATTCTAAACAAAAACTGAAGCACAATTACAATTACCAAAAGTATAAAAGTGTATTGCAGAACATCATACAAGGAATCCACAGGTTATGAGCTGACACTAATATGAAATGTGTGGAAAACAAATTGCAGGAATAGAAACAAATACACACCGAAAACCCAGAATAGATAAATGGAAAAAAAAGAACGTGTTTATTACTAACCAATGACAGAAAAAAATGCAAACAAAAGTATCCACAAACCACAAGATGCAACTAGAACAAAATCTAGAATTAGAAAATGTAAAACAACATATTGGCCATCTTTGAACCAAAATTTCCATTCTATTCTTCCCATCTTAGCTACTTATCTGATGAAATTACTTAAATATCACATTTCACATCACTTCCAATCAAAATAACACTTCCATCTGATGTAAAGAATCAGCAATTTACCATCACAATTTTGCTGCAAACGTTAAAAATGTTCCCCAGAGGAAATTGGGATACTGAGATATGTATGGATTATTATCCAAACTTCAGATTAAATGGACAAACAACTACTGACAAACACCACAGAACCTGTTTATGTTGAACTTTGGGAAATTTTTTTCCAATACAGAGAAAATACTACTATATTGTATCTGAAATCTTCACAGCTTTGGAAATACTGTCCATGTAAATATAGAGATTTCCATGGAACTTGTGAGACTTCCATCGATTTCTGCTTCCCATTAAGCTTATCATGTGGAAGTTGTTTGATATAACTTGACAGAAATCTTTACCAATAGATCAGTCTGAACAAACTTAATACAGACCATAATAGAGACCCTGGCTAATAACATTTTATCATGACTACTATGTTATTTATGTTTATAAACTCATATTTTTTTCAAACTACATATTATCTCATGATGTCATATACAGCATTATATCACACATGACACAATGTTACATCACCTGTCACATGTAACATCATGTCACACATGACATTTCACATGTAACATCATGTCACATATAATCATGTCACACATTACATATCACATATGACATCATGAAAGTATGTAAGGCCAATGCACAGTGTCTGAATAAACTTAAAATTAATTTTGACACTATCTTGCCGTTTTCACTGATAAATTTTGTTTTTCTGGCACTGTCAAGTGATAAACATCATCTTACATCTGTTCTCATTGTAAATGAAAATTATGACACTCATCCAATAATTTCATAAATTTCATGTAAAAAAAGTAGTCAGATGAAATTATCCAAATCTTCTAATAATCTATGAAGCTTGATTTTTATCAAACAAATACGACAGAAAAACTTCATGCGATTTGATTACAGCTATACAAGTCCAATCAGTAACTCAACATCCCCAAGAAATCACTTAACGCATTACAAGCAACCGGTAATAGAGAGCAAAAACAAGTCAAGGTTCTAGTATGTACATGCTAAAATTCATTTTACATTTCTATAAGACTGATTGATTGATTGATTGATTATTGATTGACTTGTTGATTGATTGATTGATTTTAGCATAGAAATGAATATTTAGTGCCAAGACAATGGCAATAAATTTCCTTGCCTAGATACACACCACTTCAGCTGACCTGGTCTGGTCTGGACAATATTCGAACCTGACAACCACTGACTCAGAGTCCAGAATGCTAACTACTGAGTCATAATCACTTTCTTCAATTAAAACCAGTTACGATTGGTCATATCCACATTGTTTTCCAGTCTCGATTATTTAGTAGAAGTAAAAAATATAGTCATACAGTTCATGTAGGTGTATTATACCGATTATTTCAGCTATAGGTGTCACTGTTTAGAATATGATAACATCAGTGTTGCACATAGGATGCCAAGGGCAGGAGACACTGTGTCCCCCTCTCTCCAAATCTGGGGGACACCGACCATTTTTGAGGGACAAACACAAATAATAGTACATAATGCACTAATAGTGCTATAAAAATGAGATGATCTTGGTTGCTTCGACAGTTTTGCCACCATAACTTTGTGGTCTGCTTTGCACTGTCTTATTTTCCTTGGACACTTACATTATTGCAATAAAAGTTTTATCATGTGCTCAAGTAACTCATGAAAACATTAACATGTCTGAATATCTGGTTAACCTGAAATGAGCTGCACCATGGAAATTTCCTATAAAGATCTTGCTCTCATTTAACTGTTTACACTCATTATCTACCAACATTTATTTTAATAAATACCCGTGTTTTCTGAATTACTTTTCTTTCCAAACAAACAAATCATGAATTAAATGATAACTTGTGTATTTGCATAAATTTAGTCTCTTTTGTCATTATTTCAACCTCAAAATAAATTAAATCTTCCTCGCCATAGGGTGACTTTAACCTCGAAAGTACGTTACACTAACGTCCGTCAAACACTTTACACTGCAAATCAGCTGACTACCATAAACCTTGAATATTTTCATGGCCAGATACATTGTTTTAAAATAGATATTCATTGCCATCTTACAGTTTTTTTCACCTTTTGTGACTTGGGCCATTGCTAGCACTAACAGAGACATGGATGGACATCCACTAATGAAAAGTTGCAGGTGTATTTTTCTATTTCTTTTTGGACGAAAGAGGGCACCCATCGGACGACCAGGGTCAAGATTTGGGGGATATTGGACAAAAAGTTGCAGGAAACCCACAAGCCCATGCTCAATGTGCAACACTCATTCAGTTTATTTTGCTTGCTTGTCAATCAATATTCCTCGCAAGATCAATATGTAACCGACACCAACATGACCATATTGATATACACTTGAGATAGGCATGGAATTAGCACCAATTTTTCAGGGTACAGTTTGTTAGGAGTAATCAGTAGAAAAAAATAACACAGGCCCAGATCCGCCGGCACATTATGCAATGGCAGATCAGGGTCTATCCAGTGTGTAAGGACTAATCAGTACAAAAAATAACACAGGCCCAGATCCGCCGGACTCAACTAATAAGCAGGTACATACGGTATATAAAGTTTTCATATAAGAGAGTAACAAGCTGCTGAATATGCAGAATTATTGTGTTACTGAATGTTAAAGCAATCTGTTACGACTTCTATGGATGTAAAAAATTGTTAATTCACAGTAAACAAATTAAATTTATGTTAATGAAGCATGATTGCTGAGAAAGAGGCCTGTATAGTACAGTGGTAATTTGCTCACTTTGCACAGCTGTGGTTCTATGTTCGATACCCAGTTCAGCATATGCAAGGGCACAATGTCACCCACCCAAGTTTCCTACACCACAAACAACACCTCAACCCAACATCTAAACCATTGAGAATATCTTCCTTATGTTGCTCTGAACTTTTTCAACCAATGACATAAAAATTTATCAATTTAAATAGATTTTATTTGTAGAACCCATATAATTTCAAAGAAACTTCTGCATTATAGGGTATTTTCTCCACTATGGTTAGCAAGGATTAATTAATTATATACACACATATATATATACACACACAGTTTTTATATATAACCATGTTAAAATTATAAATATCTGCTCTCCAATACCTGTTATTTCTGAGCTAGATGGAAGATCAGGAAGTTGCCTTCCCATGATGGAATCTTTGGGTTCAGAATATGGCCCCTTCAAAATTTTATCACCAGTGTTACCAAATTCTCGTTCTGAATCCATATCATCTGATGGAACACCATTATACATCTTTCCGTTCAAGATTTTCCCATTTATCGATGATTGAAGGTCATTCAGATTCATGGTCACAAGATCAACACATGGCTTAAGGTTCCTGCGATTGTTGTTCTGCTTACGACGGCGATATCGCAGAATAACGATGAGTACGATAAGAGAGAGGAGGACGATGAGGGCCGATAATGTGCCAATGATGATTCCGATATACTTGTCCTCAAACGATTTCTTTTCTTCGGGCACTGGGTGTTCCTCATGAAGAGGGACAAGAGTGTCAGGACCTGGAATTGATTAAATAATTGATTACTTAATCACTTAATTATCAATTTAATGAATCAGTTCAGTTATTAATACAACATTATAAACACCGCGTGGAACACTATCTCTCCCTATTAAAGAGTTCAATTACTGTATATACTCTATTATAAGTCGAGTCCAACTGCAAACAGCATAGACCCTGATGCATTATGTGACAGCAGATTTGGGTCTGTGCAGTTTGCATTTGGACTTATAAGCAAGTAGGTACAGAATGTATACCTTTAGATTTTTTGAAAATTTTGACAGAAAATCAAAATATAAACGACATGGATGCCATCACAAAAAGTGCTTTCTATGTCTCATTATCTCAAAGGTAAAAGTATACAGTTCATAAATTTTCATATGGTGAGAACAGATATACAAAATTTGACAATAACTGTGTTTCGTATTTGCTAATTTTTGTATAACAATATGAGAAATGTAACATTTAAAAAATGTCTTACCTATCTCAACTCGAGCACCATCCTTCTCGACCTCAACTTCAAGGACCTGATTGGGCACAACACGCCGTTGTGCTGGAGTGGAGGGGGACAACGTTGTGGGAGGTGGAGACTCCACTGTAAAATTGCCTTTTGCAGGCTCTGCAAATAAAAGCAAACAGGACATTTATTAAAGACGAATTTTAACCATTTTTCATGCCAAAACAACAATAGCAACTGCAATGGCTCGCCATTACAATCTCCAAGCATTTTACTGCATATTTCAAATGCCCCTGGTACTCACCTCCATCCCCAATCAGTGACCGATAATGCAAAATCTGTCATTGATGTGATGTGACTTCCTGCAATGACTTATATATGAAGTTTGGTCAGAAAATATTTGAAAAATGTCATTGTAATTGTAACTCCTTTACATTTGACCTTTGACCCCCTCCCATGTACAACAGTGCTAGGAGTCAGGATGACACCTATTGCATAAGGTTACAACAGGGAAAACATAACTATAGTGTTTCATGAACTTACAATTGGTGGTTTAGATCTGGAATCATTGATGGATGGACAGGCAGACAAATGGACAGACAGAAAGAAAGTATCTCAATATTCCAAATGTTTTTTAACAAGAGTCCCGTTAACAGCCCACCCCATGTTTAATAGTCCTCTATGCAGATAACTGACATTTTTGTGAAGAAACCATTTTTTTTCCTTTCAGACAGTGACACTGACATTTGACCTTTTGCCCCCCCCCCCCCATTTCCTATCTACCCCAAATGCACAAAATCCATAAAATTTGTTCCAAGTCTGTGATGTAGAACAAATGTTTTTGTGTGGAAACCAATGACCTTTAACCTTTTGAACCCAAAACTGATAAGGTTCTTCCTACCCCAAGTGAAAGCCAACCACATAGATTAGTAACTGCAGATGGTGAGAACTCCAGTTTTGGTGCAGAAACCATTTTTATTCTTTCAGCCAAAGTGACCCTGACCTTTGAGCTTTTGACCCTGAACTTGATACGATTCTTCCTTACCCCAAAAGCAAGCCATCTACAAAGATTGGTAACTGTAGATTGTTAACAACTCAAGTTATTGTGCAGAAACTAAATTCATAACAGACATGTGGACAGACAGACATCATAACATAATATGCAGTGCAATATGGCAGTCATATAAAAAACAATACGAATAACAATGGGGTTTAATTTGTTTTTTGTTTAATACATTTGTTGTCTCACCTATGGGGTTGGCATGGAGAAAAGGAAATCCAAGTCAAAGAGATATATTACTTGTCTCCTTGAAGTGCTCTGTGACATCATCAAATTGAATCTTGTCCTGATATGGACATCACCAAATTGTCAAATGGAGACCAAGATAAATATACGAAGAAAAGCAGACTGATGCACATTTTATCACATGATGCACATACATTGCAACTTTCAGAGACAATAGGTGAAATGGTATCAATTAGAGTCTAGACACGATTTATAAGGAGTGCTGAAAAAACCCGCAAAGTAGGTCACTTCAACCCAGTTTTGGTGTGTAAAAATCTTCATCCTATTTTGCACCCACACTTCAAGTTTGGTCCTCTCTAGAAATATTAAAATAAGAGTTTCAGCCCAGATTGGGAAAATGGATAGATGCATGGTCAGACAAAATGAATCCTGTACACATATGCTATAAATTTCTCTAAAGTAGGGGCAAAAAAGGGCAAATCTTAAATAACACTTGACCAGCAAAGGGCAAATCTTAAATAAGGCTTGAAAAGCAAAGGGCAAATCTTAAATAAGGCTTCACCAGCAAAGGGCAAATCTTAAAAAAGGACTGACCAGCAAAGGGCAAATCTTAAATAAGGCTTCACCAGCAAAGGACAAATCTTAAATAAGGATTGACCAGCAAAGGGCAAATCTTAAATAAGGTTGACCAGCAAAGGGCAAATCTTAAATAAGGCTTGACCAGCAAAGGGCAAATCTTAAATAAGGCTTGACCAGCAAAGGGCAAATCTTAAATAAGGCTTGACCAGCAAAGGGCAAATCTTAAATAAGGATTGACCGGCACATACCTGAAATAAACTGGACTTCACTAATAAGAAGCCATTTTGCATCAAAGAACAGCTGTAATTTGACGAATCTCCCAACACGATTGTTTAGTCGAATCATCACTGGTCGTGCATATTCCACAAGAGTGTCACGCACAAAGTCAAACTTTACTGCATTAGACTGGTAGTACTCTCCTCCGGTACTAAAATAAATCATTGCCATCCGAAATACTCGTACTTCCTTTGAGAAGTAATTGTTGCAATTAATGATGACAGATGATACATTCCTGACTGATTCAAACTTGAAAATAATCTCAACTGGTTGACCCTCCTGATCCAGTGAATCGTTTCTCCAGCCGACCCATTCATATCCTTTTATCCCAAGGTCTTGCGGGTCGAGCCGAAAATTTGTTTCACCTACTTCTCCATCAGTGAGTTGTCCCAATCCATCAAATAGGTAATTATTAAGAATGATCCCATCATAAGTGAAGTCAAAGAGATCCACATCTGCCCCTCTTTTCTCTCCCTGTCGCATGCTGTATGACACAACATTATCTATTTTAAAAAAGAGAAAATAACTTAGAATATGTTTACATTTTTATTAATCAAAAAGGAATTTACTAATTATATCAAATTTACTGACACTGAACATTCAACTCCTTAAGAAAATAAGATGACAGAAAGGCAAGCATAATATTTTGAAGCAAAGAAAACCATCGTTTGTTTGGAGATTTTTTACAAAATTTGTATGTAAAACCTTTTCAAGAATATTAGAAATTCGGTTCTGTTAAACTTTACCAGTACTGCCTAGCCAAATTTTACCAACACTGAAAGTCAAACCTTTTTAAGAAAACCAGTTGAATAAACTGCACTTTTTTTTGGGTAAATACAGAAAAGTCTTGATTATGAAACAGTCATCGCAAACTTTCTCCAACTTTACATAACATTTTATTTGTATTTGAACTGAGAACTGAGTGAATGTGACATCATCACTGTGACATTATTGGTGATGGCAGTCCTACACTGCCAATGTAAATTAAATGAACCCAGAGAGATGGTATCTTTAAATAACACAACAGTTACCATTGAAACCATCACATACACTATACTATGACAGTGACATTTTACACACAATTTTATGACTTATTCAAGATCCATTTATTAAAAATTAAACCAACGAAAGTAAATCTTTGAACTGCAACATATTACACCAAAATGACAAATCCCCAACCACCACCCACCTACCACCAGCTGTCAGTCGAGAGTTATTTATTCAACAGTCCACCGGACCAGTGCTTACTCATAAGGCAGGCTATGCTTGACCTATTACATCATATTATCTAGGGTACTAAGTTTGTCCTTCAAGCCACCTTGTTAGTGATGGTCTGACACCTAGGCCAATTTCATTATATCACATGTCCAAATTTACTTCACCATCTTCCATCCAACTGTTGTGAAATTTTCACTGTGAACCAAATATTATTCTCTAATAAAGTGGTATAATTTTCAAAAAGAAAATCCATGATTTTATAAAAAGTGCAATGTCAAATAGTGGCCATGGCCATCTCCAAATTGGAGATTCATCAACTGTGTGAATCACAGAATTTTCAAAACATAATATTTTTGTAAATTTAGTGTGGAAAGTTATTTTAGAAAATATTGTTAAAGGTAAAGAAAATATGATGCATTGCAGTTTATATTTAGACTATCACAGATCTGTGAAAATTTTACACTGCAAATATGCAGCTTGTACTAGATTTCTGAACATGTTATGCTGCAAACATGCTGCATATACTAGATTTGTGAACATTTTATGCTGCAAATATGCTGTATGTACTAGATTTGTGAACGTTTTATACTGCAAATATGCTGCATGTACAAATTATTATTTTTTTTAACAGATATCATAATGCACAGCAAGCACATAAAAAAAATAACACCCTATAAATGCACAAATCAATCTTGCTTGGTTGTCTTCATTTTACTGACCTTCCCATTTGCAGCCATATATTTCCACTCGCATGCAAACAGTACGTGGGTTGCGGCAGTAGGGGATGAAACGGATCCGCTTGGCGATAATTGGTGGTGACACTTCCCGCAGTTCTGCTAAATATGTGTTGTCATTACCTTCAAACCTCTGAAAAGAAAATGAGAAAGCTTTGAAAAATATTGTTTTTAGATTCTGGTTCTAAGTGTATTGTTGTTAGTTTTCAGAGCGCGATTCGATCTAATTTACTGTGCTGATTAGAAGTTCCGTATAATGATGTGGGCATGGTGGGGTCATTACTTGAATGAATTTAAGTGGACATATGCCAAAAATGTATGAGGATAACCATAATAAGAAATGAAGATCAATGAGTTATGTCAGTACAGCACTCACTCACTATAAGTCCCTTCATTATAACACTGTTCCTTTTATAAGAATAGCATGCTCATGGATCCTATTTCAATATGTAGTAGTACAATTATATGTATTATGTGCTTCATTATAAGGTGGTCTCATTATAAGATAGCCTCACTATAAGGGGGTATACTCATGAACAGTGTTATAATGAGAGAATACTGTAATACATGAACAGTGTTATAATGAGAGAATACTGTAATACATGAACAGTGTTATAATGAGAGAATACTGTAATACATGAACAGTGTTATAATGAGAATACTGTAATACATGAACAGTGTTATAATGAGAATACTGTAATACATGAACAGTGTTATAATGAGAGAATACTGTAATACATGAACAGTGGTATAATAAGAATACTGTAATACATGAACAGTGTTATAATGAGAGAATACTGTAATACATGAACAGTGTTATAATGAGAATACTGTAATACATGAACAGTGTTATAATGAGAGAATACTGTAATACATGAACAGTGGTATAATGAGAGAATACTGTAATACATGAACAGTGGTATAATAAGAGAATACTGTAACACATGAACAGTGGTATAATGAGAGAATACTGTAATACATGAACAGTGTTATAATGAGAGAATACTGTAATACATGAACAGTGTTATAATGAGAATACTGTAATACATGAACAGTGTTATAATGACAGAATACTGTAATACATGAAGTGTTATAATAAGAGAATACTGTAATACATGAACAGCGTTATAATGAGAGAATACTGTAATATATGAACAGTGTTATAATGAGAATACTGTAATACATGAACAGTGTTATAATGAGAGAATACTGTAATACATGAACAGTGTTAAAATGAGAGAATACTGTAATAGTGATGGTCATCATCATCATCAATGCTGACAATATGTATGAGGGCAAAGTACAACATAAACATCCTTGTGCCACTTGTACTAAACTTGTCCTGAACACAAGTCTTTCTCAGCTTTTTAAAAAATTCTTTAAGCAGGCAAACAAGTTGGGGTGATAAATTACAGATTCCATTTTTAATGACCTAACTAATAAACAGGTTCAGATGTACCAAATTAAACTACCATAATATGCCTGCAATTTTCTCATACACATTTGTTCCTAATGACCTTGTTGAACTTTCTTAATAATGTCTCCATTTCAAGACTGCACTGGCCTCATTAGTCCCTGATATAAGACAAGCTTGATAAATGAAGCAAATTTGCAGCAAATAAATCGTCTGCAATGCATGATAAAGTTGTCTGCTGAAGGAATTGTTTACACATAAATCAGTGCAATTAGCGACAAATCTAGAATTTTTTGTAACCCAGTCAGATTTACATTAGCTTTTGTTTAGGTTTCACTTTCAGAAACCAGTGATGAATGCATGAACTTATCTGCTAAAGTACACCATGTGTAAGCTTCCATAACCCTATCCTACGGTGCATACCAGTAATTTCCACATTTTGGGCAACTTGTTCCAACTGCTGAAGCAGTTTAGAAGTTTGCAAAATTTAGAGATCCAGATTTGCAGCAATTATTGTGGAAATTAACTACAAGTTAATCTGGTTAGGTCTGGTTTGGTTAGGTTAGGTTTGGTTAGGTTTGGTTTGGTTAGGTTTTGTTTGGTTTGGTTCAGTTTGGTTTGGTGTTTTATGGCACAGCAGCACAAGTAGGTTATTTAGTACCAAGGCAATTGGAATAAAGTGCCTTGACCAATGACACACTATGGTACCTGACCAGTGCTGATCCAATGGTAGAATTTGAACCCACACCCTTTCAGTAACAAGCCCTGCATGCTAACCACTGAACCACCATGACTTCTAACTACAAGACAGAAGTCATGAAAGGGTTAAATGTATCAACAAATGAAACCCATGTGTTGGCCATATTACCTAATCCAGTGCCTAATTTCCTCAATTTTGGGAAAAACTTGCTTCTGATACAATTGCAGCTTTCAAGTTCTTCAAACAATGGGGAAGTGATTTTGTAATATTTAACATTTAAACTAGCAATTTGCTTATGTTAGATGTGATGAAAAAGATAAACATATCTCAGGGAGAACTCATTTTCAATGTGATGAAAAATATAAACATATCTCAGGGAGAACTCATTTTCAATGTGATGAAAATATAAACATATCTCAGGGATAACCCATTGTTATTTTCTAATGCTTCATGTATACATTTCTTTTGGCAACTTGTTCCCTGATACCACACATTGGCAGATCTAGGTTATTTTCTAGGCAGTTTTTATTCTTGATTCTGATTAGGTGATGGTGCGCTTTGCTTCAAATGGCAAAGTTTCTATGTTCACTATATATTTACTTTTTTAACTAAACAGAAAAGTTCACCTGAGCCCACTCCCAACCCCCTCTGGATCCACCTCCCCCCACCCCAACTGGATTTGTGCCATTGGCTATATCAGCTTCAAAGTCCTTGAGAATGTTTAAGGATTAATTTATACTCTCCACCCGATATTGGCATGTCAGGAATATATATGATCCAACAAAGACAGACCTCCTCTCCTCTTTTATTTTTGAATCTCATCCACTCTCCTCCATCTTCTCTTTGATATTCTAGAAGGAATTCTTCAGTAAACTCTTGGCCCTGAAACAGAAAGCAAAAATGCAATAATCCCTCCATTATGTAGCAATTAACTGGCAGTCATTAAATCCAACAGTATGCAGGACACCCTATCTGATAAAGCCCCCTAGAGAAACATTACATTTTTTTGCAGCACAACCACAGGCTAATCATATTAGGCTGCACTTAGGAATGTTTTGGTTACTATGTCATCATCATTGCTTTGAGACAAGGTTCATGGATTTCATTCTAGACAAACTGATCAAAGTGGGAAATTAGGGCCAAATATTCCCTGGTAAAAGTTGATTACAATATTGCCTTTAAGCTTTTGTGCACTTCAGTTTTTTTATAACTTTTTTAGATCTTCAAATACATTACTATATTTATCTGATAATAACCCCATGTCTGATGTTTAAGCCCATCCCCAACTTTTAACACATTTTGGTCCATTTTATCTACAGAAACCCATATCTAATCATGCGCCCACCTTATAATTTTCATCTTTGGGTTTATCATGGCAGAAATACTGAATTATAACTCTGCTAATCATAATGTATACAAAATCTACAGAATGCGCTCTCAGTTTTCACATTTTCCAACAGTTTTCTTTACATGGGACTCTCAGTTTTCACATTTTCAAAGTTTTCTATACACCGCACTCTCAGTTTTCACATTTTCCAAGTTTTCTGTATACTGCACTCTCAGTTTTCACATGTCTGCAACACTTTTCTATACACTGGACTCTCAGTTTTCACATTTTTCAAGTTTTCTATACATTGCATTCTCAGTTTTCACATTTTCCAACACTTTTCTATACGCTGGACTTTAAGTTTTCACATTTTCCAACACTTTTCTATACACTGAACTCTTTAAGTTTTCACATTTTCCAACACTTTTCTATACACTGGACTCTCAGTTTTCACATTTTCCAAGTTTTCTATACATTGCATTCTCAGTTTTCACATTTTCCAACACTTTTCTATACACTGGACTCTTTAAGTTTTCACATTTTCCAACACTTTTCTCTAAGTTTTGGGAGGAATTTAGCTCTTAAAGACTTGCATTTTAAAAATTCTATAAATAGCTCTGAATATCATGTTATATTTCACCAAGGTTAACATCACCTACATCTCTCTAGTTAGCATTTTGTTACATACAAGTTTTAGCATATATTTTATAACATAAGAGTCTACTATCAAATCCCTGACCTGCCGATATAATGCAACATGGCAAATCAACGTAGTCATAATACAATCATATTCTAATTTGCTTTTGCATCTCCTTTACTCTCCCATACATTTAACTCATTCACACCTGCAGATCCTCTTCATTTTTGCCAGAAATGGGTGTAGGAAACGCATTTTTTGGGGTTACTTCTGAATGCATCCAAACACATCTGTTTCCGAGAGATTTTCATTCAGCTGGATACTTAGTTGTATACAAGATGTTGTTTTCTTGTGGCTATTATGCTCGTGCATGTGTAGATGGTTACACACACAAAAAAAATCCGTTTTATTTGACCTACGATTTTCATGTCCTGCCCCTTTTTACTCCCAATCTCAAACTTATCCTACTTTTTGGAAAGGTTCATCTGTCTTTGTGCAGTTCAGACTGGTCTGCTTTATATCTATGGCCAAAAAGTCTAAAATCCTACCACAAACTCCAGTTCCAAAACAAGTACTTTTTGGCCTAAAAAAGATCAGGTCTCAAAAACTAGGTTTTTTCCACTGTATTTTGTAATGTGAGTAGAAAGTCAACATTATTTGGTATAATTGTAGAACCACATCTTTCTGCTTTTCTGTAATACCACCTGCTTTGGTGTATCATAAATGATGTTGATGTTACAGTGCTCGGAAATAGGGTACAACCTCAAGACACGTAAACATGGAACACAGGGTTAATGAGTTAAAAACCTGTATTCAATGCATGACATTTATTTTATAACCCTTTAAAAATTATCTACATCAGTCATTCTACAATGCACATATAAATAAAAATGCCCTTGAACCATTCCACAGTTGTATTTGGAAATAAAAATGACCCTGCAGATGCACTTAAAGACCAAACACTACTGCAGTTTGTTTTTTCCATCATGTCTAATTCTATTCCAGTTTTCTAAACCTTCATTAGGTGCATGACACACTTATTTTGTTTTCGTATCAAATATTCTTTTAGTATTCCCCTTTAAATATTGCCCTTTAAATCCATGCCCTTCATCAGCCATTCCATAATGCACATAATAATTAAAATGCCCTTGCAGCTGCACCCAACAGAAATGTAAATTCAAATGACCTTGCAGCTGTACTCAATGACCAACTTCTTGATTGCACAAAGACTGTTCATGCATAAATTTTGTTTCTTTGATTTGACTGCCAACTGCTAATAAAAGTATATTAATATGCAAATTCAAGGTTGCCATGGTAACCATTGACTTCTGGTTGGGAGGGGGAAAAAAACTTGGTGAGTTATCTGACATATTCCTTAAAATCATATCTTTGCTTTATCAGGCACTTCCTTTCATGTACCAACAATTCCATCCATGCCTTATAATGCTATTGTCAAACCATGCACCGACATAATAATGGATTACAAACATAACTCAATACACACTGACCTACTGAGCACCCATCTGTCTTGTCATCACACATGCACACTCCATCTCATTACTATGTAAGTTATCCAAATGATTAAATCATACATCATTTATATGAGATCAACACTAAATGAGCTGATAGAAAGATAATATGCAAACCACTGCAAGTAAAGGTCTAAAATTGGTATGATAGTTCTACTGGAATCTTGTCTATGCAAAATTGGTGTTATCATATTCATGTCTACATTTATTTCACTGGCCCAGGCCAGAGGGATGGTTTCTGCAGAACTTAACCATGAGAATAATCCTTCAAAAAGAGGAAACCATTGCGGGAAGAAGATGGGAGATGGCCAAGCATTTTAAAAAGTGACTTCTGGTATTTGACTTTGAACTTTTAACAGGCATAATATGTTGTCATGACGGGGATTTCATCAAAATCAACTCAAACTTGTTAATCCTGCATTGGGTTAAGTAATTGTTTTAATGAAAATGGATTCAGTCTGAAACAGGTAATTAATCTACGTCAAATAAAATCAACCTTAATAATCTATACACCTAAGTAAAATTAAACTTTAAAAAGGTCACAGCTTGAGTCTAACAAACAAGAGTAGTCAGAATTATGACCTGCATAACAGCAACAAAGTAACATAAAAATATAAACCCATAAAAAAGAAGTACTGGGGTATTTTTTAACTGTTTCTCTGGGAAACAACCAGACAATAAAACCTGTTTTATGATTTCATACAGTGATGTTCAAACAAAAACGTTTTAAGTTCTCACATAAAATGTTTCATAATTTGAAAGTAATGGGATAGTTTCCATTTTCCTTATCAGATCCTTTCATAAAATAAAACAAATTTTGGGGCAAATAAAAATGTTCAGCTGGGGATCAAGGGAGTTGTAGTGAGGCTGAACAATAAAACTAGTTTATGGCCTAGCAAATTATATTACTAAATTATGAAGTGAGATATGATACGTAGTTGCTAAGGAAACAACCCAGCGTACCGACTTCATCATTATTTTTCTATCATCTTTTGAGGAGAAAATGTGGAACCCAACTACAATGCATTTCCACCACCACACACATAGACCGCATCTTGTCTTTCATTTCTCAAGAGGCGCATGCCTGATGTAGATAATACAGCTATAACACCAGTCTACTTGTTATTTGAAAGATTTAGTTGCAATTTTCTACTTGAGCCTGAAGCTTAATTTGGGTAATATCTTCCCATTTGCAATGATAAACAAACAATGAGGTACAACTTGGAATTGCTGTGCATAAAAAACAATCTGTTAATAAGAAACAGGGCCCCCTCTATCCTTACAAAAAGCTCGGACTCTCCATTATCTTTTTTGCCCAGAATAAATTACATGCATTAAATCAGAGAAAATATAGCTATGGCCAATAAATACCCAAGTTTAACTGTTTACCAGAACATCACATCTTTTTACCATAAAAGGAAAGCCTTTGGGTTTGAATTCTTACATGGATACTTTTTCTAGTGTGAAAATTGTGATGTTCTGACAATTTATCCCTAATTTCCATTCCCAGCTTACACTATCGGACAATGATCTAACTGACCTTATTTCATCTCAGCACAATATTTACCGGTACCTGTAGTTTCCCAAACCTGCTTAAGCTAAATTTGTTTTTTGAAGGTTTTTTGTTGGTTTTTTGTTTTAATGGCCTTTTTAACACATTATTGGGTATATCATGCTGAAGAAATGTGATATAACATGTGGACCTAATTCAGTCTTTGGAAAAGCCATTACCAAATTTTCAATTCCAGACAAATGGCTACTCTCTGATGGAAATTTTGAGAAATGAGTGAGCAAATTGAAAGTCTCAATAAAGTGTCTTTACTGTTTTCTTTCTTGACCTCTTGAAATCTTATTAAAATCAGAATATATACTTATAATTAGGGGTGAAACAATTCACCAATATATTGATGCATCGATAATTTTACTGGTTCCATAAACACATCGATACTAAAAGCTGTAAATCAATTTTAAAACAATATACTCAGTTTACTTTATAAAAGTTACCATATATGCTCACGTATAAGCCAACACCAACTGCAAACTGCATAGACACAGATCTGCTGTCGCATAATGTGCCAACAGATCTGGGTCTCTGCAGTTTGAAGGACTAATCAGTAGAATAAACAATATAGACCCTCATCTGCCGGCACATTATGCGATCGCAGATCAGGTTCTATGTTGTTTGCATTTGGACCTGGCTTATATGTGAGTATATAGAGTACTTTTAATCTTCAATAGCCATATATGTAAACAGAACATGGCCTCACTATCCATGTCTGTCTGATCTCCATTATGTTGACCATATCAATTTTAATCGGATTGGAGACCTGGTGATGAATCATCATGTTGACCTTCTCATTCAACAAGCGAAACCATCATAGTACTCTGACAGTATCAGCTGGAATCCATGTTATTTCCTCATCAGACCAAATGAAAAACCATGGTACCAACTGGAAACCTGCTGGTCTCTCCTTTAACTGCCTGGAAACAATTCTCACTCATTCTACCAACTGGAAACCCTCTTTCTACCAAGCGTAAAGTACTGTACTCCCACTTTCTACCAACTGGTGCTACAGTACCTCTTTCATAAATTGTAAACTACTGTACTCCCTCTTTCTACCAAATGGAAACTTGGGTACTACCTCTTTCTACCAAGTGGAAACCATGGTACTCTATCATTTAAACAAATTTGGAGACAATGATATCCCATCCTTGTACCAATGGAAACTAAATGAAGCGTACTTCCATATTGTAACGACTAAGGTGCTGTCAATAATGTAATGACTGGACATGTTAAAAATGAAGGTTTTTTCATGAAGAAATCTGTTCTGATTAACTTTTTTTTTTTTCATGAAAAAAAATCACATACTGAGCATACCATGTATTGTAAAACATATGTATAGCATGACATGATGTTACATAGCATGATGGTACTCTGTGGACCCAACCATTGTCTAACGGCAGGGTTTTGCTGTATATCTTTTCAAATTATCTCAGCTCTGAAAACTTGAAAGATAAACCATATTTTCTTTCAAAAATGCTCTGAACTATCTCAACAGTACAAATGCAAATATGATGAGGAGTCCCCCAAATATGCAAATGAGACAAATCTCTTAAACTGGTTCAAGAATTGAATCAAGGAATATAGTTATTTTTAATGCTACTATAGGTCTGAAGACCAAACTATGTCGAAAATGAGATTATTAAGGGGAGATCTGCCACTGAATAAAACTAAGATGACAAGAACTTGTAAAACTCACATGTCGGAGATGTTGACTACTTTGTTTAGGAAACTAAGTGATCACAAGTTGTGCAGCATGTCAGCTGTTTTTATCGCTGCCCATTAAAAAAACTTTCAGTTAATCCACATGATAATTAGGGTCATCAAAGCGGTTTTCACATTCATGATCCGATGGTTGTTTATTCAACCTCCTGTTTCTGAGTACATTTAAAATATTCATTAGTTTACATTTCAACTTAAATTTTGTTTTCATTGAGTTATAGAAACTACTATATATCCGCAAATTTGATCTACTATTGAAAATTAATACAAATTTTGAAGGTAAGGTGTCCAGAAATTTGAAGGGTCTGAATATATACATTAATGACATTACTTCCTCAATCCAACAGCTGCAAAGCCCCCTTCTACCTATTGTACACCATGGTGGTACCTGTTTCTACTGTCAAGAAATTATGGAAGTCCCTTTTTAAAAAAATATGGCATTCTCATTCGACCCAATAGAAATTATAATTAATACTAACAAACCCCTGCTTGATCATAAGCTGATCCATATTTCTACAAAGTTATGGCAAACATTTACTAAGAATACCTAGAATGGCCGAACATGTCGTTAATCCAACGAACGAACGAAGAATACTTTTGTCTGGTAATAAGCCCATACCTTACTTCTAACAAATTTATTAGGCTGGCTTCCTGGTTTTGTAATGGGAGAAATATGGTACTCTCTTTCGTCCAACTGGAAATCATGGTAATCTATCTCTTTATAGATTTGCTTTTAAGAAGAGTGCCAAAAGAGTTTATCCAAATCCAAATCTACTACAATTAATTGCCATTGCCTGTGGTCACCAATTTCCAGGAGCAGCTATCTTTTCTTAGTAATCCCATTATCTGGAGTGGAAGCTGGAGAGTTTGGTCAAATTGCCACCAGACTAATAACCTCCCATCTCATATGGGCCTCTGGACCTGTGCAAGCATACAGTGTAGATAACACCACTCATTATAATTATCGGCCAACTCTTAAATGATGCTCTTTACAAAGTACAATATCTACCAGCAATGATTACATTCATCAAG